>JAPYZI010002606.1:0-22353 GCA_030523105.1 Ophioninae sp. A BG-2022a | reverse complement strand
GAAGAGAAAATCATACCGAAGAGATCGAGCACAGAGTGGAGTGCCAAATCCCAAAGGGAAAAAAGTTATCCATGATTTAGTGAAAAAATGTAATTTGCCTAAAAATCGAAAAAAATTTTTGATTTTTAATATTTTTTTAATTGGTCCGTTTCGATGTAACTTTGTCCCCTGAACACGAATCAACCATTTATTTCCGCAAAAACCCAACATTTCCATGAAAAAATCATAAAAAACTTTCTAAAAAGGTGCTTTCGACGGTGTTTTCGACGAAATTACGATTATATTTGAAATATTAATAATAATCCAACCCTCAATTTCGCGAATGGCGTTCCGTCGTGGGAGACCCTGTATATCTTGTATCAACGATTCGTAAAAAAAGCCGATTACTCAAAGCGGCAAGGGCGCTAACTTTGCCGCGGTCCTCCATAACAGCTGGTCGCTCGTGATCCCGACAGGCGGGAGTTTAGGTCGCAGAATATTTGTCTTCAAGCCGCCCAGAAGAACTGTCCTTCTATGTACGTCTGACTTTGTTGGTTTCAGATACGTCAACTATGGATTCATCCTTGATCGTCGTATGGTCCATGTTGCGTGACGTGATTTTTTTACTTATTAATCTCTAATCCCATTGATTCTCGGGACACTTTCAGATTGTTACGCGAATGGATCTGCAGGCCTTCTTGCCAGAAGACAGTGATAATCCAGCGTCAACAAGCCATCACGGAATTGTTGGATCATCCCGACGTCGTTCAAAAAGTTCGTGGCACGTTGGCCAATCTGCCAGACCTTGAGAGACTTTTGAGCAAGTACATAAACGTTTTTATCTTATCACGATAACTTTTTAGTCTGTTCATAAATCATTGCAGAATTGACTCTCCCCGTGTTTGTTTTCTTTCGAAGAATCCACACGTACGGAAACGCTCTGAAAGCCGCGGATCATCCCGACTCCCGTGCGATAATGTTCGAGCGAGACACTTACTCCAAGAGGAAAATCGTCGATTTTATCAGCGCTCTTGAGGGCTTCGAGGAAATGCTTAAAGTAGTCGCTATGTTCGAAGGTAAGATTCATTACGAAAATAACATTTTTACGACTGTTGATTCGCTAACGACAGCTGGCACTAAAAAATTGATTTCCTCTACAGATTTCAGCAGCGATCTGATCAAGACGTGTACCAGGTCAGCACCTGAAGGCGATTTTCCAAAATTGCGCGAAACCCTCGATTTTTTCAAGGTACGTTATTCGTTCGATCGAGAACGAAAAGACAACGCTTATTCACTTCCAACTCGAACTGCAACTTCGTCCGTCGTAAACAGGTGGCGTTCGATCACGAGCAGGCGAAGAAGGAAGGTTGCATAATACCGAAACACGGGGTTGACGCCGAATACGATTCCATTTCCTTGGAATTAGCGGACATTGAAAAAGACGCTAAGACTTATTTGCAGAGCCAGCAGAAGCATTTTGGGGTTAAAGTTACGTTTTTTGGGAGCGACAAAAAGCGATATCAGATCGAAGTACCGGACAGTCAAATAAAGAAAATTGGTCCCGGCTACGAACTTCAGTCCCAGAGAAAGGGCTTCAAGCGTTATTACACGGTCGAGAGCAAAGAACTATACGCGAGGCAAGTCAACGCCGAGGATCATCGCGACAAAGTCCTCAAGGATATCAATCGGAGAATATTCGCGAAATTCAGCGAAAAGTACGATTTGTGGAGCGTTGCGGTTTATCGTATCGCCATTATCGATTTTCTCGTATCGATCTCCGAATATGCTCGTTGCGGCGACATGTGCGTTCCGGAAATCCTCGACGACGAAAAGGTACGCGAACCGCGATCTTCCTCGTCCTTCGCGACTCGACATCTATAATAATTATGCTTGTTTTTACCGCAGGCACTTACAGAAATCAGAGATGGAAAACATCCTTGCATAATCACTGAAAATTTTGTACCGAACGACACGATTCTCGCGACCGATGGTAACGCTTCTCTCGTTATTCTCACTGGACCCAATATGGGCGGAAAGTCCACGCTGATGCGACAAGTCGGTCTTCTAACCATAATGGCACAAATGGTAAGGCCCTTTCTTTCACTGAAAAATTATCACCTTGTTCGCGTTCTTTTTCACCGTTCACGAATCATGGTATGTGCAATTGTGTTCAGTGGTTACCGGAAATTTTGACGAATAATTATGATTTAATGTAGAAATTCAAACATCCGGTGTTGAAGAAAGTTTTCGATTTATTTTAATTTCTTATATCCTTTTCTTTATTTATTCTTATATTAATTTCTTATTACTTGGTCATTCCATTTATGAGTGACAAAAGATAGGAAAATCAATCTTTAGATCGCGTTGCCATTTTTTTCCATTTCAAGGTCAAATTGTTTCATCCTGATGCTTGCGAAAAAACTTGGATAGCTAATTCTTGCGCAATGGATATTCCTCCACAACGCTGTCTTTGATTTGATTAATTCTACTCGATCCTTATTTATTGGGACAGGGTTGTCACGTGCCTGCCACTGCTTGCCGCTTGAGTTTGACCGATCGAATTTTCACGAGACTGGGCGCAAACGACGATATTCTCGCTGGGCAGAGTACATTCTTGGTCGAGTTAAGCGAAACCGCGGCAATATTGCAACACGCGACTCCTCACTCGCTCGTTCTTTTGGACGAGCTTGGACGCGGCACTTCGACTTACGACGGCACGGCTATCGCGGCATCCGTCGTCGATGCACTCACCAAACTCAAGTGTCGTACTTTGTTCTCTACTCATTATCATTCGCTGGTCGAAGATTACAAGACGAACCCGGACGTGACGTTGGCGCATATGGTAAGTAAGAACAGGTGCCCTAGGCCAAACGTTGCTCATTTTTCTGAGATATTGGAAAAACGCGTTTACCACCGCACTATTGACACTCACTTTTCGTATCGCTCGGAACAATCGTTCAAGGATGCATGTAAAATATATCGAATCGTCTAACTTTCCATAAACTTGAAATGTATCATAGAGTCGATCACGCTGCATCGATTGAAAAAAAGAAATAGGCACTTGAACTATGATTTGAAAGAAATATTTAAGAAAATAAGTGAAAATAGACGGTGAAGAAGATTTTCTTTACGAATTTCATTGAGTTTTCCGTGTTTTGTCGTTTACTATCCCAGGCGTGTATGGTCGAGACGGAGGAAGAGGAGATTACTCAGGAAACGGTGACTTTCCTGTACAAGTTGAGCCAAGGGGCCTGCCCGAAGTCTTACGGTTTCAATGCCGCTCGTCTCGCCGGAGTTCCGCCTCACATCACGAAACGTGCTCACGAAATAGCCACGAGACTCGAACAGGAGGTCAAGCAGAAACACATGTTCGTCGCCCTCTGCCATCCCGGTGATAAATCTGTCGCGAGCCTCGTACGGGCGCTCGCGGCGATGTAAAAATTGCGATTTTTGTCCTCCTCGTTGCCAGTTACCTGTCTGTTACTAGTGTTCTTCAAAAAGGAGTCGCGTAAGTTCGGAACCAGTTATTATATGCATTTTGGCTCGTGTTGTATTTCACGTTAAGCCAAAAAAAAAGTATCTTCCCACTTCTTTGATCGAATAACTCATTCGCCGTGATTAAAATCGTGAAAAAGACCAAATTTGCAGCTATTATTTAAGATATATGTATCAGACGCGAATCGCCACGAAATTACTAGGTCACGATTTCTCTCAGCTTACCAGAGAGCTGTAAGAACACTTTCACGTTGCGTAAAAAAAAAATGCTCGCAGCTTCCGTTATTGCATAGTGCCAAAACTCGTTATTTATATATTTATATATGTGTTGTGCGATCAACTTTGAACCCGTGGAAGAAATCTACCACGAGCACCATCGAATCTCCTTTTTTGCAGTCTATTTGAAAAATGTTTTTCATTTGTACTTAAGTCGAGCCATTTTTTCGCCGCCATTCCCCTAGATCGTAAGTGAAACGCTTTTGTATCGTCAGTTTGCGAATAAATTACGATGCGTTCGAGAGGCACGGAGACGAATGGTTTTTCCTGCGAATATCGAATCCCGTGGTAAACTCACGACTAAAAAAGGAAACAAAAAATACAAATAAAAATAAGCAAAAAAAACCTTTGATTGTTGCTTACAAAATTTTATTAATTGCCAGAGTACAAAAGAAGGGTTTAAAAAATCACGACTAATGTGATGCGTTACAGAGTCATATAATTCAACTCACACCGAAACGAAGACGAATTTCATATCTTTTTGTCTTTTCTATTCCGTGAAGAAAAAAAAAGAAAATGCACGTTACACGTATACATCGGAGTACAAGTATATGTTGTGTCGAATTTGTTTTCTCCGTTACATTAGACGATACATAGGGGGGGGATTCGCGGTAAAATAAATAGGTTCGTTAACGCTGGACGAATGGGAGTTTGGGTTGGAGGACGATGGTAGAGCCAACTAGGGTTTGCGGGATTAAAAAACAAACAAAAATCATTACCGTCATCAATATTTGATTACTCTGACGATGCACACCGATAAATACTTGCGAAGGCGCGAATGACGGAGAAACAAAAAAAAAAACATGAAATTAGGGAGGAAGGGAATGACCAAAAAATTAGCGATAATTATGCGATATCGTGATCGAAGGAACGATAGTACGAATTAAGAATCGCAAATTGAAACGCACTTTTTTTTTTTTTGTAGCGCAACAGAAATATTCCTTTGATCACATTTTAAGGTGCAGGTCTCCTACCGAGAACGATTCAGCAAAGAAAGAGTGTTTAAGTTTGGTGTATAGATGTGTGTGTGTTTGTGTATGTGTGTGTTTCGTGTGTGCGCACTCGAGCGCGTGTTTAAGTGTGAATGATCGAGAAAGGCACGGAATTAAGAAAGCACTTATCATTGAAGTGGTGGTGCACTTTATTATTATTATTATTATTATTATTATTATTAGTATTATCAATAATATCGAGCAGAAACAGACTACCTAATGTACAATTCCGATACGTCCGGGCATCGAGGAAAGCACGTGTCTGCCAGCCGATTTGATGTCTACTCGATTAAATTTCGTTTCTTCCAGATCGCGAAGTTGCTCGATACGAGAGGACTCGACGAATAATTATTCGAAACGGACGTTTGGTTTTTTATCGTCTTTACGGTTGTCAAGCTCCCGGGACGTTGTCTTCCGCGAGGCCTAACAATTTTCTTCCCAAGCACAGACGCTTCTTGATCGACGGAAGGAGACAAAAAAAGCTTCAACCTCGCGTCCCTCGCAGGTGAGTTCGGAACACTTTCGATTTCTGGAAGTTACGATCGCCAATAGCAAATTGGAGTGAATAATTTTGGTTTCTTCTTCTTAGTTTTTTTTGTTTGTTTGTTATATCCTCTTTCTTTCTCTCCTTATCGATGGTCGGGGAATTAGGGAAGTGGGGAGAAAGGAGACTTTCTTTCTTTTTTTTATGGGTCTAGCCAAAGGGGAGGAGGGGTTGATTTTTTGTTGTTCCTTTTCTCTCAGCAGGAATGGCTGGTTTTTCTTTTATTCCCGGAGAAACGTCTACCACAGTCCGGAGGAATAACCGCCCGGAGGCACACGAGCGCGCGATGCCTGGCCCTTGGTCGAACCTGCCGGTGACGTGTCGCTCGATTTCTCCGATCCGTTCATGTTCGAACCCGATATGCCGTTCTGGACCGGCGCGTTGTTCTGGACATCCGATGTGTAGCCAGTTCCAGTCACCGGATTACCGTCTGTGAATACGAAAATCGCTTCAGTCATCCTTTTTTTTTTCTATTTTTATAATATTATCTCCAAACGATCGCTGCGGAACGATCGATCGTCAATGATACGGAAAGGGATTCTCTTTTCTTTTTTTTATCGAATCGAATAAGTTCATTTCGATTGCTTGGTGAATCAATGTCCCGACACGTTGCGAATTGGAAAAGCGGAAAATCGAATTTTGAGACTTGATAATATTGTAAATACAATGTGATTGCGAATTTGGCGAGTCGTTAATTATCAATTCGTTGTCTCTTCGAAATCATTTTTCATATTTTAAGGAGTTGGTAGCCATTTTTGTGTATTTTTTAATTTGATACTTTTAAACAATATCAAGAGTGGAAAACTATCAATATAGAGGTTCCAAACTGGAGTCCGGTACCAGGTTGAATATCTTTATTTTTTCATTCCATTCGTGAGAAAAATTTCAATCTTTAGGGTCAAATAAAATATTTACTTCTCAACTAATTCATATTTCTCGGGTGGAATTTTTTGAAGTCAAGAAATAATTATTTTTTAAAGTAATTCAGCTATCCGACAAATTTTATTTTCTCGAAAAAAAAACTTATTTTTAAGCTACACTTGGTTGATTCAAAAAATAATTACAGAGGGATAAAAAAAAACGTTCGTGCATGAGTTAAAAATTCGATTTTCCATGAATCCGATAATTGGCCGATAATTTAAATACGCAAGACATATCATGCCCACATTACGAAATTTCGTCGTTTACTTACAGCTAGACTTACCCTTCGATCTATCTAGAGTAAGGAGAGTCTAACACACGTTATAAAAGTGCTTCACACAAGCCTGAGCAAAAAAACGTTCCAAGTGCGTGTGAAACAATAGAATCGAAGTCTCACATTTGAAATAGCACATTGAAAAATAAAAACAATTTGCGGATAAACGATAATGTGGGTGAAACATTTTTAGACGAATGATCGCGATGTTTGAATCATTCGAAGGACGCGGCCGAATACTCAAAATGACCAAAAACCACAAAAGGGTAAGTTCGATAAAACAAACCTCAAAAATATCAAAAAGACATTCCTTTCTTTCACGCGTATAAAAAATATTGATAATTATTTGATCTAGTGACTCGTCCATAAAGGTATATGGGGTTTTTTGAGAAATGATTCCAAAATGTTTATTCGGCTATTTTCTTGTTAATCGTGTTGCAAATGATGTTTGATAGAAGGAAGTTAAAATTCGCTTATTTCGTTCCTTAAAAAGTAATGGAATTTCGAAATTGGCGTAAACACATGACGAAATAAAAAAAAATAGGCTTATTTTTCGGAAAAATCACTAAATAAAATAATTATAAAAATATTATTACTTCGTTTAATTCGTAGGTGAAAAGGTGGAAATGAAATGATTATTGATAAGGGACGAGTGGACTCCGGTGGGAAGATGTTCGAGTCGTCGTAAGATCAATGAACTTTGCCGCGTATATATCGAAGGGGTGAGGTCACGGTTGTGTAGGAGCTGGAAGGATCGAAAGGTCGACAGTCTATTGAACGACGCGAGCATTGGCCAAAGGTGGAGGTAAGCGAAAATCGATAGTACGTTTCAACACCACGGATAATTTCGTTCCGGCAAATCTTATCCCGCCTCTTCTCCCGAACGATTGAAACCCGACGAAGGGATGAATTTCCGATTGAAGGGGAAAATTTAGAGGCCAAGTACGGCTAGTATAAAAAGCTAATTTCTTCACGCATTAAAACGGGTTTCATACTTCGTTGGATACGCGACTAATTAACAAACTTAATTAAAACGTCATTGAGAAATGTTTATTCGTCCATTCATTCCCTTCTATTAGACATTAAACAAGAGTTTTTATTTTTTATTTATCGTTTAGGGAAAAATTAGACAGAGAACATTCGAGGAAAAAGTAATAGAGTAAAAAAAAATAGAAAAATACATCAAGTAAAATAACCAACCTTTTTTATATAATTTTCTAACATCATATTTTCGTTTATGTACAAAATTTAGAAAATGTTCGGTTAAAAAAATATTTTAAAAAAACATCAAGTAAAAATCAAGTAAATCGAAACATCAAAAAAGATTTTTAAGAAAGATTATTTTCAAAAATGATCTTTTTTGTATCGGCGCAATATCCAACGGCTATGGAACCCATAAAACAATCGTGTCGTAAGAGTATTCGGAGGCAGGAGTGAACATTAAAGAAATTCGCGATTGGGGATTCGGAAGATGATAACGGTGATGTCCCTGGGATTGCTTAAACGGACGAAAAATGTTACCTCTACTCTTTCGTGCGCTGCGCCTAAACGGCGTCACGTAAACTCCATCTCCGGTAACCGGGTTGCGGGGCATGCAGGAAGATCCACCTGCAGACGTCGCAGGACAGGACGATCCGCCACCAATACCCAATAAAGCCGAACAAATTCACCCATGCATCCGACACAAATACAATAATCGCCAGTAGCGATTGTCAGTTAACCGTGTTATCAATATTTTCATGTATATTTCTCTTGTGTCGATCTCACCTTCTCGCAACAAATCCAACTTTCTTTTTTTACTCGTCTATATTCCTTATTTTATGGGCATGGAAAAATTTCTTTAAAAATTAGAAGCCCCAATTTTCGTATCTTCACGAAATGGACATTTTTGAAATGTTTTTGGAAAACAAATTCAAAACCAACTGTTATTCTGATTTTTAATCATTGTTTTTGATAATCAATTTCTTATATGAAATTATCATTTCATAAAAACATCGAAGAATAAAGCTTCGATGTCGAAGAAAAAAAATTAAAATTATTGCGTCATTATCATGAACTGAAAAATTGCCTTGAACGAAAATTTACGATTTTTTTTTGTTGGGTTAACCAAAATCGTTTTTGGGAATGCTTTAATCGAATGGGTTTCGATTTATTCATTTTTGCACGATTATTTCTGCAGCAATTACGAAATCAGGGATTCGATAAAACAATTCTTTTAATTCTTTGTATTGAAAAATTGTGTCTAGTCACTTCAGATTTGTTTGCGAGACTTGAGTTCATAGGGGAAAGAAAATAAAGCTTATAAAAGAGAGATGAGAATGATTTTAGTGGACTTATCCCTTGCGAAAAAAAAACACAATCAGCAAAAGATACAGTCCGTAATAATAGGGAAAAAATTCATTCCGGTCCGTGAAAGAGTAAAAAACTAGCGACTTTTTCGATTAAAATTTAAGTTAATAATCAATTACTCTTTCTAATAATAATTCGTGTTTATTAATGATAATAATTTTTGATAAATTAATAAAATTTATTTTAAAAAAATGAAGATCGAAATAATTGACATTTATTATGGATCTGGATTATCCTGTCTTTAAATAAAATCATCTTTAAATATTGAACGAATGATAATATTGTATTTTTTTTTTTCACGAGAGATAAGCTTCGATATTACAAGAGGCCTCTAGTGTAAACTGCAAAAAAAGAAAGTAGGGAAGCAAATGCAGGACTACGTTCTCGAAAAAATTATACGTACGCGCCAAAAAAAAATTTTGAAAAATCGGTTGCTGAAAAACAAAAAATTATACAAACCACGGCAGACTGGCAAATGCCAATGAAGGCTCGAAAGTTCGAATTCATATTTTCGAGTGTAAGCGAGCGAAAGCAAAAAAAAATAAATAAAAATCAAACAATAATTCACACAACGTAACGAAATCGCAAAAACGACGGACGAAACAACAGAAAGACGATAAAACGCAAGGGAAGCGGTGCGACAGAAAGAAAAAAAAAACTAGCGAAGGAAAAAAGGCAATGAAAAAAGAAAAACAAAAAAGAAAAAAAAAAAGCGATCGATCAGTAAAAGCGAGAAAAGGATATGAAATGTCTAACTCAAAATATGTGTTTCGATTTCATAAATTTCGCAAGCATGCCTTGCATTTTTAATGGCAGCGCGATATAAATTAAAGATAATTGAAGAAAACGAAAAAAAATACAACGTTTATCTTCCGCCGATAGAAAATTGAAACACGTAAACGTGTTGGTCGATTTGACGAATGAAAATCAACGATTATTCGCGACAATTGATGATTACGTAACAGCCTACAATGACTAAGTGGGATAGCGAGAGAAAACAAAAATCAGATATATACGGGATTAGAATTTTTTTTTTTTTTAGTGTCGTGTTTTCATCTACGTGTGTGTCTGTATAGCTCTCTCTCTCTCTCTCATTCTTTCTTTCTCGTTGCACACTTACGAAATCGTTTGTTTCTCCTAAAAGCTGCTTGCGAACAATGGCAATTCGTCGTACATGACAATTATCATTAATTATACGAGTATAAACGTTTTTCAACATTTTCCTTTGCGCTTTATTGATTTAAAAAGAAATTACAAAAAAAGAAGAAAACCGTTTTGTCTCGATCTGATCAACTTGATTGAAGTAGCAGCGACACTTAACGATCCAACTTGACGATTTATCAAAATTACCGATTTTGTTACGAGTTACACGTATCTGTCGAGTTATTGCAAAAACAATTGCAGATGGCAATTAATCGTTTAATCGAATTCACTCGTTACGAATTGAATTTCACTGACGGATTTTACTCGTTTTTGTCAATCGTCCATTGAGATGGAACGGCGATATTTTTCAGACCCAAAATGTTGGATAAATCCGCAATTTCGGCTCGTGAAACAATCGACAATCGAAAGTTCGTAAAATCCTTCTTTTCGAAATTTAATTCGCATCCTTCGAAAAAAAAAACATCTTCAGCAATGAAGTAAAATTCAAAAACCCCGCAACGAAAAAAACGGACGAATCATCAACCGGAAACGATTGTCGCAAAACGAACCAAAAAAAAAACGTAGAAAGAAAGATACCGAAAAACGGTGAAACATTGAAATCGATTCGAAAATTAAAAAGACCGAAAAACGAAAGAGTAGTGAAAAGCCTGCACACATATTTCAAGATAGCGAAACTCGTAAAAACGTAAGATATTTATAAAAAAAAATGTCTTTCCTTTCCAAATTCGTTTTGTTTTTTTTTTTAAACAATGGTAATTGTTTCGGATATAAAAAGATCCGAAAACCGAAAGAAGAGTGAAAAGCCTGCACACATATTTCGAGATAGCGAATCTCGTTAAAACGCAATATATATTTCCAAGTTTAAAAAATAAATGGACTTTAGAACGATCAGTAATTTGTTTTTCTTCTTTGGTGAGACGCGTCGTTACGGTTGTTAGAAACAAGGATCGGAAATAGAGAAACGTACGAATATTGGGTTACCTGTGTTATCGTTAGTATTGGCGTTGCCGTTGATAGCGGAATTGGCATTATTGGTGCCGGGATGATGGCCGTTTGACGATACGATCTTTTCGTTACGGGAATCGTGACTGTCACCGCTCAGTGATATATTGCTGCGCGTGTGATTTTTCGCGTTTTGGATGGATGGGGCATCGGGAGGGCCAAACAAACGATTGTACGAGTCATTACCGGGCTTGTTGGCGCGGGGTGATTCCGGACTTGTCGTTCCGGTGCTCGACGACCCGTTCTTCGCTGATCCATCCCCGAACAGGGCCGAGCCGAGCTGCGATTGATTGTGATTTTTCACTCGGCGAGGGCTCGTTTCTTCGGGCGCACCGAATATGTCGCTGCTACCACCGCCCGGAGGTTTCAGCACTCTGAAATTCGTTTTCGAAACGATTTATGCAAAGCGCCCCTTAGGCACGCGTACTTAAACAACAAACAAAAAAAATACAAATTCTCTGTACGCAGCATTGATGCTAACAATTGTCGATAAACCCTCGAAAGGCGCTTCGAATAACCGAATTGGTCAACGCGTGGCGAGATTTCGGCGTTGCAACGTAATTTCGTACGAAACGGACAATAGACGGGATTACTC
The DNA here is from genome assembly GCA_030523105.1 of Ophioninae sp. A BG-2022a. Classification (NCBI taxonomy): domain Eukaryota; kingdom Metazoa; phylum Arthropoda; class Insecta; order Hymenoptera; family Ichneumonidae; species Ophioninae sp. A BG-2022a. The sequence continues at coordinate 10,762 of JAPYZI010002606.1, read as the reverse complement.
TCCCCTTGGATCGAGACGAACGATACTTTTTGTCAATTTGAGCGCAGCTCCGTCGTTCGGGCGCGCTCGAATCCCAATTAACGTCCCTGGACTATTCGGACTCGTCGAATCTCCCGTCGATTTCTTCGGTATTCGAAGGATTCTCGCTAATTGTCGAAGGGGGTGTGCTATTTGCGACACGCGTGCGATCGCTTTGTCCCTCGTTCTGGTGGTGACGAATTGGCAAAAAAAAAAAGAAGAAAAAAAAAACACGAGACACGCGAAATAATCTTTCGTCGTCGCTCTAATTGAACGCGCATTGTCGAAACTTGCAACCCCGTGATGACTCATTTGTTATTTTTCGCCTTCTCCAAATTGGGGACTAAGCGATTTTAAAAAATTGCAATTTTTTTTTACATATCCTAAAACGTTTCATATTTATTTGCCGAATTTTGATTTTCGCTCCCTAGTAATATCTAGAATTCAAAATTAAACATTGCATTCTCGTATTAACGATGTTGAACAAATAAATTGTATTTTCTTATTTTGTTTAAACATTTTCAAAAATAATTTTTCATTATTTTTAAACGAAATAATAAATAAATCTTTGAAAAAACAACCAAAGATTGTCTTCAGCATCGTTTGGCTTGGCTGGTGAGAATCGAGGCCAGGAACGCAAATAAGAACCATGAAAAATATTAAAAAAAAAAAAAAATGAAAAAAAAATTATATTCGTGCTGTATAATATTGAGGGGCCATCCGTAGACGTTACCGAGGATGCGAGTAATGAGGATATAATCAATCGATCCGTATGAAGCGTGGAAGCGAAGACGAAAAAAAAAAAAAAAATAAAATAAAAAAAAAACTTCCTCGCGCGAGGACGAGACAGGATGGGTGTGTCTCGAAGAGATCGGAAATGTTCCAAGGAACGTTATACGACTTAATCGTTGTAAATCTTCTATCTATATGCTTCTACACCCATTTCTCTGGTTCATGGACCATCCAACGTCTCGATGTTAAGTCGCCAGTGCTAATCAGCCTAACAACTTGCTCTCGAGACTCCAGATGTTACTAGAGAGAGAGAGAGAGAGAGAGAGAGAGAGAGAGAGAGAGGAATAGAAAATTGACTCGAGATAGGGAGCGGAGGGGGGGGGGGGGGGGGCGACACGCGTATCGTAAAACATGCATATCGAACGCAGACACAGCGTGAACCTAAAAGTGGGAAAACTCTGTATGATTTTCAATCCGTTTAATTTTATTTAATTTCCGGGTGAGCTTGTACCCCCGTTTTAAATGGATCGATCGACGCGTTGAAAAATAATTCGAATTGGATTGAGAGACGGGCGGAAGGCAAGTGAGATTTGCATACATTTGAATAAGTAATAATGACTTATTATTATTTCTTACCACTAAAAATAATAATAATGATTAAAATCATTTCAATTTTAATAATGTAATATATTTATAATAATTCAATATTATTAATTACATTGTAAATTATTATTTATAAAATTGTATGCTGAAAGAAATTACATAGCAATAATAATAATAGTATTAATAATAATAATTATTATTATTATTCTATAAAACGTTATCAAGTGTAAGGGCTATTATTATTAACTATTATCGGAATAAGCAACAATGAAAATTGTTGCAACGATAATTAGGTAATTTTTTTTTTAATCTCGAAACGATTTTGAGACACTTTTTGAGGACGAATTCGTTTTTTATTTTCTTTGTTTCCATGTATCTCTGTCTTCGTTCATACATGGAGCGAGAAACGGATAAATATGATTGAAACGGGGTCGTCCGGATATTCAATCATATTCCATATTCCTATATTTGCCCAAGTCGGGAGAAAATTTATCGGCAACGATATTTGGCATCCCGTACGTGATAGCTCGTCGATATTCGCGTTTTCGTTTCGAGCAAATCGAGGCACCAAGAGACAAGAAGAAAGTAGGGTCTCCTTGTTGGAACTGAGCGTGTCGCGACGATTTTCGAACCGCATGTGGCAAAGTGAAATATAGATCTTCGATAAAGAAACGAACGGAAACTTTCTTGGATCGACAGCCCTGACTGGATGACGAGTCACATTCGAACAGATATCGGGGAAACACGAGACCATTTTTTTGGAGCACCGAAACTCGTCGGACCGTCAATTCCGGCTCCACGAACTAGTTAAGGCGAGCAGGATGGGATCACGATTAAAACAAAAAATATTTATTAATTTTTAATACAGGAAAATACTTAGTAAAAAAATTCTTAGTAATTACTAAGTATTTTTTTATTAAGTATTTTCCTATTTTTTAAATTAATTAAACATGTTTTTTTTTTAATCGTCGTCTCATCCCGCACGCCTTAACTCGCTAGTTGAATACTTAGTAACACTAATACTAATTAATAACGAGTACGATATTAGTAACGGTAATTAATTTAAAATATAAGAAAATACTTAGTAAAAAAAAATCTAATAAAATACTTATTAAGAAAATACTTAGTAAAAAAAAATTCTACGTATTTTCGTACTAAGTATTTTTTACTGAGTATTTCTTTACTAAATATTTTCCCATTTTTAACATTAATTAACATATATTTTTTTAAATCGACATTTCATCCTGCACGCCTTAACTCGCTCGTTAAGTACTTAGTAAACAATACTTAGTACTTATTGAAATACTTGGTAAATACTTAGTAAAAAAGACACCAAACGAATAGTGATACATATCAGAACTGGAGATATACCAACAAACGATAATATAATTCGAAAAACAATAATAAGAATTAAAAAAAAAAAAAAAAAACAAAGTTTCTTGCGTTTCAACGATAACAATTTTCAGCGCGACTTAACAATGCCAAATAAATTTATTCGGCCAAGGGAAATCATAGAGAATTGCAGCGTTGAAAACGTAACTGTTTGACGAATCCGATATACCCGGGAGTCACATATCAGTGGCACGTGCAAGCTCGGAGAGCCAGAGCTCGTAATAAATGAAAAAAAAGAAAGAAAAAAGAAAAGAGGAAGAAAAGGAGCGCGCACCGAACGTACGATAAGGTCGTACCGGCGCGGTACCAGTTCATGCGGTTAACGCGTTTTCGATAAATCTAATTCGTTCTATTATACGGTGAACTCGATATACCATCGCCCTCCTGAAAATTGCTTCAACCCCCAACTTTGACTTTCTATTTTACCGATAAATTTGTATTGTTGCCTCCCCCCCCCGCCGTCCCCCCCCCCCCCCCCGCCCGCCGCTTCAATTTTTTTTTACCGTCTCTTCGAACCGCTCTAACCTGGGAATATTATTTTCGTGACTCGGTCACGCGAACTTCTCGTTTGCCCTTCGAAGCCAATGCGGGTATGACAATCGTAACGATTTCGGTTTGGATACGCGATTATCTCCGGATTTTCGTTATTGGAATTCTTGAAGACGTTTGCTGGTGTCCCCGAATGTAAAACGTTCGAAATCGCTCTCAGGCACGAGCTCCACTCGGTTACAAAGGAATGTTACGTGAAATCGTGTAGCCTCCTTGTAGCCTCAATCACCGTAAATATTGTACCTCCTTATCGCTCGTATAATTCAGAAATTTGTAGGAATTTTTATGACAGTCGTTTCGAGCGATCGACCAAAATGTTGTTACGAAATGGTCATCAGTCATCTTTGTTTTTTATTTTCGCGTTTCACTTTTTGGCAAACCAAATATTTAGTCAATTATATGGGAATATCGAAATCCATGAAAAAAGTGTTTTTTTTTTTTTTTTCGATACTTTGACAACTTCCGATATTTCTTAAAATTGAAAAATCATTGAAAAAGAATTCTTTTTCATCCGAAAAACCGAAGAATTCCATATCGTACGAGCTTCGTTTTTTTTTTGTCAAAAGACAAAGGTCGATGAAAATTGAAAGATACAAAAAATTGAAAATATTTTGCATTCCCATCTTTTTAATTTTTAACATCAAAGTATATTTCACGATTTGGAATAAATTGTCAATATTTATTATTATCATTATCGTTTTTGTCGTTTTTATTATTATTATCGTCCCTATTATTGCCACGAAATTTTGGCACGATAATAATATAATAATAAATGAATAAATAAGTAAACAAATAACAGTAGAAAAAAAATATATATATACTTGCATAATAATAATAATTATTATCGCAACAATAGTCCAAAATTTTGTAAAGATGCAATACGGTGACGCAATAGTCGTTTTTAGTCCAATAGGAAATGAAAAGTTGATTACACGGCGGATCCTCGTACTAAGAATTCTCTCGTTATACAGTCGGAGAAACATCGAGGATAATGCATATTGTTGAATTCAATTGAGCTTCTTGGGCGTGAGACTCGTCGGGACCCTAGGCCTGACGGGTGGGGAAAAAAACCGGTTATTCTTATTCATTGTTTTTTTTTTTTTCGGAATTTTCGCGATCTCATCGCAGTTTGCAACAAACGTTGGGAGAGGACAATGAAAATAGCGTATAATGATCGGGGACAGCGTTGAAGGGCTCGTACGTGTAACGTTAATGGGGACCCGCACGACACAATTTCCTTTACTTCATCGCCGGCCTCCTCTTCCCCCTCCTCATTCTTCTTTTCCTTCTCGACGTCGTCTCATACGTCGTGGGAGATTGATGCCTGAATACTTCGAGTCATCGTCCGTGACACGGATATTTTCAGATCCCGGATTGTCGAGAGTTTTCTCAACCCCAAACAAACCCAAACAACCTTTTCCTCCCTTTCATCTTTCCCTTTCACTAGTTTTTTTGTTGTTGTTGTTGTTGTTGTTTTTTTACTAATAATTACGATAAAGCGTCGCTGCAAACTCGTGTAATCGAAGTTGGGAGGCGCAAACTTTCGATAAAGTACTTGACACTGCAATCGACGAATATTAATTAGAATTTTGCCACCATCGTTTAATTTTAATCTTCAGAAAATTTCTTTTCATTTATTTTTCACTAATTTCCTTCTTTATGATAATTCGCGTATGTAAAATTATTGGAACTATTTTACTAGAAATAGTTCCAAGATTGTACCTCTTGTTTCCATTTTTTTTTTTTTTAAATTTTAATAAATATATTAATTTTCGTTTTTTTTTTAATCGACGAAACGTATACTTTGACAAATTCTTGATTATCGATTACGAACAACATTTTAATGCTCGTATCACTTTTAGTTCTTTGTTATAAATATTCAAATTCTTCAATTATCATGTTAATTTTTTTGCTATTCAATTATTATTTTAATTTCATTATTTTAAATCAATGATTATTATTATTACTTCTCATTATTCAATTATTTAATTATATCAAAATTACCAATTTTTCGGCACCAAAAAAAATCATACCATTTTTTTCACTTAAAAAAAACCTAATGGATTTTTCTGGAACGAAAAAAAGCATGGTTTTTGAACCGCAAAAAAATCATAGATTTTTCCATCGCCGAGAGGCATGAATTTTTGTTTGTTGATTCGTGTGATCGAGGATAGGAGGAGAAAGGATATCAGTGTTAAATAAAAATTGTTAATTTTCGCGATGAATCCTGGAGCAGACTTCCGGCTCGGACGGTAGGCGCCTCGCGGAGCCGTAACGACTTCCGGTCCGCCGTGAGCGCGAGCACAGCGGGCACAAACGCGATGGTAATTGCGACGAGTACACGAGCGGTCGGTCTTCTCTCCGCGTTCAGGACGATGCCTCGAACGGACTCGATCGCGTTCGTTTCCAACGCGACGAAAAAAAAATTAAAAATTAAAAAAAAAAAAAAAAGCGTTACATTAAAAAAAAAAAGAGAAATAAAAAGAAAGAAATAACGGAGAGTGACCGAGTTACGACGAGAGTACGCATTACACCCGGGAATAACGAATAATCCGCTCGTCGCGCGCAACGAAAACAAGCCTAGCGTTGCGCGTTCCAAATTTTCGCGCTGCTCGTGTCGTTCGAAATTACGCGACGTTTGCCCGTACGCCCGCAATTTTAAAGAATAGCGCTGAAAAAAAAGCAATTTTCGTTTGTTCAAAAAGTAAGGTGACTTCTTGCGTTTCTCAAAAAAAAATATTTATTTATTCGATAAATATTAATGATATTTATTTGTTTGATCAAATTAATTAAATATTTATTAATATATCATGTATCATTAAATACAACGCGATGGCTGGGAATTCCGACGATGATCGCGAAAAGAAAAAATAAAAAAAGACAAAAAATAAAAGGTTCGAGCGTAATTGAAAACACGGGTTTTAACTGTAGGAATTCTGATGGAAATATAGTCGTTGGTGAAAGATCGAGAGGTGGAAGAGGTAGGAGACGCAACCGTGGCAATGGTGACCGTCGTACACGCACGTCCGTTTCATCCCCGTGAAAATGTATGGTATTACGTCTGGGTACGACGTACACGTAAGAAGTAACGCGTACTCGTACCTCAATCTCAACCTCCGCGTAACGCTGGAACGCTCGTGAAGAAAACGTCTGAGAAAATTTGCGATTTGAATTTCTCGAGTCAGCTGTCCGAGCACGAATATAGAGAACCACACACACACACACACACACACGCACACGTATATTTGATAAAACGTAATTTCATGTTATTCGTTTGGACGGGAGGGAATAAACGCGGTGGCACGAGGGACGGAAAAGACTACGAGCGGGTCAGTCGAGAGTTCACGTTTTAAACTAGGGAATTATTGAATCGTTCAATTAGACGAGAAAATTTAGCATCTCTCGTCGTGGGGTTGATCACCCTTAATAATCGTGCGCAAACTCGCGGGTCCGCGATTTCCCGAAAGAGAAAAACCCCGTGAAAATTCTCGCTTCGCTTTCTCTCGAATCGTTTCGCGAAACGATTTTTTTTTTTTTTTTTTTGGCGAGCACGAATCAAGCTCAGTTGGTATTTTCGTGCTCCAATTTTTCACAATTGTAACAGTGTACTTTTGAAGCTCACGTTCCGTCGAGTGTGGGGTATCAACGGTCGTAAATAATGAAAAAATACCTCGGTTGAATTTATTCACTTTACGAGTGAATAAATGAACAAACAAGTCGATAAATGAATCAGTACTTAAGTAAATGGATAGTTGAATGGTCAAACGTATAACTGAATAAATAAGTACATCGAACAATAAATGCATAATCAAAGCAACGCCTTAATAAATAAATAACTGCGCAACGGAATTAGTTATTTAATAAATAAATAAGGAACTGTACAATTGAATCAATTACTGAATGAATAAATAAACTATTGCATAGCTAAACGAATAAATAAATAAATAAATGAACGCGTAACTGAATAAATTAATGAGGAAATAATCTATAAGTAAATGACTAAACAAATAATTAAATAAATAAATGCGTGACTAAATAAATAACTGAACAATTACTAAAATGAAGAAATTACTGAATAATTACTGAATAAATAACTAAACAATAACTAAAATGACCGAAATGTTTAAATTACTGAACAATTACTAAAATGAATAAATTACTGAATAAATAACCAAACAATAACTAAAATGATCGAAATGTTTAAATAACTGAATAATTACTAAAATGAATAAATTACTGAACGATTACGAAAATGAATAAAATACTGAACAAATAATTAAACAATAACTAAAACGACCGAAATGTTTAAACAAATGAATAAATAAATTCGTTTGGGTTGGCGGTCGGAAAGTTGGGCTCGGTAATTTCGTGACAAACGCAGGAGACGCGCAACGCCGAGGAAGTCTCGAGTGAATGAGAAAGGAGATTAAAGGCAAGGGAATAATGCACCGGTAATCGCTCGTTTGAGTTAACGATTCGTCTCCCGCTTTTACCAAGACGAATTGATCGATATCATTTATTTTAATTCTCGTAAGTACACGCGCGGAAACATTCGGCCCGTTTATGTACGATTGTGTCGAACGGGAGAGTCGAGCTTTAAAAAAGTCTCGGGTTATTTGTGCGGATACTCGAGGAAATTATTTAATTCGATTAAACTCCCTCTCGAAACGCACCCACGACAGCGCTCCATTTTCACAAACAATTGCTCCCTCGTTGCGAAATTTGAGCAAACGCCTCGTCTCGCTCTCCAATTACCGAACGAAAAAATCGACTAAAAAATTCCTGAGCTCGATTCATGACTCACGAATCGATCGACGATTCCTCCTAATTTGTTTCACCTCGCCGATTGCCTCGCCCACCATTCGTAATCGTTTCGAGAGCACATTTTTTGGCAGAAATGCATTTCTTCAATTATAAATAAAAAGGACACGTTTTGTAACGCACGTTAAAAATAAAACATTCACGTTTTCGTTAAAAAAAAAAAAAAAAAAAACATTTTGTGTTGATCAATTATTCAACAAACAAATAAACAACGAATCGTTCATTTTGAAAAATAATTAATGATTCGATCGAACAATAAATTATTAATCATTCAACAAAATACAAATACCTAATAAATTTTATTTAAAAGTACGCGTACGTGAAAAATCATTGTCAAATAAAAATTCGGAGAAAAAAGAATAATAAAAATATTTGTTACTGTGGAACGTAAAAAAAAAAAAAAAAAAAAATAAAGAGAATATCACAACACCGCTTGTTTCGTAATTTGCTTTATTAACGATAATTTAAAAAAAATTTAACAAACCTATTCTTCTCACCTCGAATAAAGAATAAAGAACATTTGATTTTTCAATAAAAACAAACTTGTATTTTTTTTCTCGAGTCGAAGTTTAAAAGAAAAAAAAAAAGAGTGAAATAATGAACAACGAGTGTATAATTCGAATTGCCCGGAGGAATCGAACGAGGATCGTTGCACGCCTCATGGCCACTCGACTTTTATAATCTCGAGAGAGTCAAGTAGCAGCCTTATACAGAAGAAAGGTGATTTGTCAGAAGCGACGTGCGCGCACACATGCGCGTATCGATTAAATCTCATCGATTTATCGATACGGCGATTATGCAACGAAAACTGACGTTGGTGGTTCGGACGTTCGTTTCCTCGTCGTTACGATACGTCCGTATTATTTCCAACGTACCGAATCGTCATAATCGTTATCTCGACTAATGGACGCGCACGATCAACCGAGAGACTGAAAAATCTACTTGTAAACTCACGCGTACACGAACGAACGAACGAACGAACGAACGTTTATCCCGTGGTCGAAGCAGCACGATTGGAATTTACGAGAAATTAACCGATCGGCCAATTACGCCTCCGTTGAACCGATCGAGAACGATGAACGAGCCCGCGCGTCTCCCTCGGTTCCGGTGTAAAGCGCATCGATTTATCGCTCCGTGACTCCCGACCGTTACCCGATTCGCCAATCGAAGAATCCATCGATCCGTACGCTCATTTTCAAGACCTCCAATTTTTCGTCATCATCAAATACCATAATGTCCTTAAAATCGTACGATTCTCCGAAAATACGAAAGTTTTATTTACATTTTACGATTCATACGTTTCGTCCCCTAATTATTATTTTTTTTTAAATTATTAATATATATATATTATTGAAATAATAGTAGTATTAATCAATGAATAATAAAGAATGATTTCGTTTAGGTTACGAAAGTTTTCTTCATATTTTCGATATTTAGGAGTTTCGTTCCATAATTATTATTTTTTTTTCACATTGTTATTATTTCAATATTAATGAAATAATAGTAATATTAATCAAATATTGATAAAGACAAAATTAAAGAAATATACGAAAGTTTTCTTTACGTTTTCAAATTTATCCGTCTCGTTCCTCAATTATCGTGATTACTTTTCAAAATTATTATCTTTATTTTGACATTATTGAAATAATAGAAATATTAAACAAACAATAATAAATAATGAGTAACAGCGACAACGCCACCGCTGACAGTAATAATAATAATATTAAATAATTATGACAAAATAAAATATAACAATAATAACAATAATAATAATAATAATAATAATAATAATAATCTATTCCAATATTGACGATTATAACGATGATTTATAATAATACTTACACTATTAAAGCTTATTTAAAGAAAATACAAAATTAATAATAATAATAACAATAATACGACGATGAAAATAATTCCTGCGATGTAAAACGGAATTATAACGAACTAAGAAAATTTATTACAATTGGCGGAAGAGAAGGAGAGAGAAGGGGGCAAAAAGAGCTCGCGATTGTAGTGAATTCTGCGATCGGTTTCCCATATGTACTTCCGGGTTGTGTTTATGGGGGATTCAACCGGATCTTTCGAAGTGAAAGGACGAGACTCGCGTGTGTGTTTATACACGTACATCAAAGAAGAGCTTCGATACGCGTAAATCTTCCGAGGAGCTTTGCCCCACTACTTTAATTTACGAGACTTTATTGAATCTTCCGGTCCGTTTCTATTTTTCTCTCTTTCTCTCTCTTTCGTGCTATCCCGTGCTGTTTCTTCGGGAGTTGCGTATAAACGAAACGAATTCGTGAGGTATATACTCGAAGAGCTCGAGACCTCACGCTGCGTGGAAAACCATTCAGAAGTACCGTTTATCGGATCTCCGCGGCAATCCGTTTCCTCCGCAACTCTCGGAGAATCGAGGGAATACTACCACCGTGGAGGATCCTCCTGACAGTTGGTTCCGTTTCTTTGTCAGCGTTTCGCAAAAATCGCCGGGGATCCTGCATTTCTATTCCTTTCCCTGTCTAATTTTGTACTTTCGTCAAAAACTCGGGCGTATTCGTAATCAGCGGAAAATTTCCGATCAAATACACCCTTTTGATACTTGAAAAACGAAAAAAAAATTTTTTTCGTCCTCCCAGGCCACTTTGGCGAA
>JAPYZI010002605.1:0-50879 GCA_030523105.1 Ophioninae sp. A BG-2022a | reverse complement strand
AGTGAAAAAACGTATTTTGCCCAAAAATCGAAAAAAAATTTTGATTTTTAATATTTTTTTTATAGGTCGTTAACGATGTAATTTGATCTCCTGAACACGAATCTACCATTAATTTCCCCAAAAACCCAAAATTTCAAGCGAAAAATGTCTAAAAAGTATTCTAGAACGGGTGTTTCCCATTTTACCAGTCTAAATTTGCACTTTTAGCAAAAACTCGGGCATATTCGTAATCAGCGGAAAATTTCCGATCAAAAAGACTCTTTTAAGATTTAAAAAACGAAAAAAAAAAATTTCGACTTCCCCCGGCCACTTTCCCAGAATCTTGAAAATCAGGAAATTTCAAAAGGTCGTAGCGTGAGTGTTCTATATGCTATCGACTTTCATTTGGGGGGTTTGGAAAAGGTTTTCCCTAACTAGTTTTCCTGGAAGGTCCACTTGAAAAATCGCAAAAAAAGAGGCAAAGGGGTATGTATGGAAAAATTATCAAAAATCGATGGTCCAACTTTGAAATTCGGCCAAAAATCGAAAAATTATCGGATTTTAATTATTAAAAAAGGATTTTGAAGGGAAAATCATAACAAAGAGATTGAGCGCAAAATGGAGTGCCAAATCCCAAAGAAAAAGAAGTTATCCATGATTGAGTGAAAAAACTTTTTTTCCCCCATTGATTTTTAATATTTTTTTTATTGGTCCATTTCGATGTAACTTTGTCCCCTGATCACGAATATACCATTTATTTCCCCGAAAACCCAAAATTTCGAGGGGAAAATGTCGAAAAGATATTCCCGGAATATTTTTCGCATTTTCCCAGTCTAATTTTGCACTTTCGGCAAAAACTCGGATATATTCGTAATCAGCGGAAAACTTCCGATTACATAGACCCTTTCAATACTTTTAAAACAGAAAAAAAAATGTTCGTCCACCCCGGCCACTTTTCCGGAATCCCAAAAATAACGAAATTTCAAAAGGTCGCAGGGTGAGCTTCTTATATGCTATAGACATTCAATGGGTACGCTCGGAAAAGGTTTTTGCCTAATATAAATAATGGCGTTGGATTCGTATCGATATCTCGTATAGTTTTCCCGGAAAGTATATACTACTTATATGTACGTGAGCATCGTTCGACACGCGTACATACACGTGTGTGTTTTCGTTGGGACGAATCTACGCGCGTCTTTTCTCAACGCTGCACTCGTAACGAATCTACACGTAAATAAACACACACGCGCCACGATTCTTCGCCCGAAACGTCGAGACTTCGAATTTCCAGCTCGTTGGTCATTCCCATCAAAATATTCGAAAAAAAAAACCAAAATAATGTTTAGGAAATCAAATAGGCATTTATTGCGTTTCCAATTTAAACATCTTTCATAAATTAATATAAAAAACAAATAAAATTACGTAATATTCTCAAAATAAAAAAAAAAATGATCCGAAATGGGAATTCCGTATTATTTGTTTTTATTTTTCAAAAGGTCGTTAATTTTCGTCGCTTCTTAAAAAAAGTGAACTCGGTACTACGACCAAGAGTGCAATGAGCGTTATTTGAAGTGTTACGAGAAAACGACGGTCCAGGGAGTGCCAACCACGCGCATATGCATTTGTATATAATACAAAAAATATATGTTATCGCTCCATCGTTGGATCAAGGGTTGCCAAGGAATCGCAACTCGCTCGAAGATCCCCGAGGAATACGGGGACGTTGACGTCGTCGAACCCCTACATGCACTCGTTACACTGTTTTTCTCAGGCCCCCTCCTTCTTCACCTCCTGTCTCCAAGATCGACCAACCCTGGGAACCTCCCTTGAGAATTTGTCTCCTTCGTTCTACGATAATCCTCTACGACAGTTACCTCGACTCGAAATTCTTGTTGAATAAAGTTTTCGTTATATTGGGCTTGTCAAGCGGGGCCTCGTGCTATTTTAGGATATTGGACTAATTTTTAACAACTCTTAAGTACGATAGGTGTTTTTTTTGTTAACGAGGAAGTAAAATAAATGAAACATCAGGTAATTAAATATTCAGCAGTTTTTAAATCAGCTTTAAAATAACAGTAAAATCAGTTTTTACCTAAAAGTAAATCAAATATTCGACAGTTTTGAAACTAGATATACTTTACAATCAGATATAAAAAATATAAAATAAACAATGACAAATACATTTTTTATGATAATTTGAGAAAACAACATTTTTTACCAATCAATTTATTATTGAACCAGCCATTTGTAAATCTAAACTCGTACGACTCGTATCTAAACTTACGAAATCCACGATTTCCCCAATTTTGATAAACTTTCCGTTCTACGATCCACCCTGCAATACATCGGACGAAAAATGAAACGTCAAAGATTTAACATCGATTTTCCATTTCATAGATTTATTTATCTGTTGCGTCGTTAACGAGGACCAACTTGTAGCTTTGAAACGGAAGTGAACGATACGAGCGTGTACACGATTCTGAATATTATTCGCATTTACGGAGGTATTTGAAACGATATCACCGTGATTTCGATAAAAATTTGCGAAGGTGACGGGAACTCGGATGCTTCGGTACGCGTTAGATTCGTTTCAAGCTTCGTTGCATCTTTGCTCACTGACGCGTGTAAATTTGTCTCTTAAATAAATAAATGAAGAAAAAAACAACGAAACGAAGAAGAAACGTTCGGAGCGGTAACATCGGTCGTACAATTCATCCGTTTGTCCGGTACTTTTTTCTACTTTGCTTTTACCGCTAGCACGGTTAACTCCCGCGAGCTCTTGCACGGAATATACTAGTTACAAGGATAAAAGAGATTGAAAAATAAAATTAAAGAAAATGGCTTCTCCGACGGTGGTTTGTTTTTATTTTTAATTCCCGGACGTTTCTCCTCTGTATCTCGGTTTACAAAGAAACGTTGAAGTTGTTCAGAATTCCTGTGAGACTCGTAGGATACCTCGAGCCGACTCTCATTTTGTTGCTTTGACTGTGCCAATGTCAGTCCCACCTCTACCTGTTTTATGACTCTCCGCTTGAAAAAGCTTCCCTCGCTTTTCTTTTTCTTTCATTTTTTCGACGCGATGCAAAAATTGGTTTTTTAAAAAAATGCGCGTGGAATATCGCGAAAGAAAAATAGTTCGTGACGCAGAAGCGATGGAAGCTTTTTGAGAGATTTTTCAAGTGCCTTTTTTATCGAACGTTGTCAACGAGTCTTCGGAATATTATTCTATGCGTATGAAAAAATGTGGATGCTTCGTCGTGGGGAATATTAATCTTTGTTTCCTTCTCTTCGTATATTTAAGTTGAAAATTTCACATCAAAGTTTGTTATTACTTTTCAAAAACTTCGTACAGACGGTTTTGACGAATAATTGACATTTCGGTGGTTAGGTGTTTGGAAACGGACGAGATATACGAAAATCGAGTTATTTTTCAAAAAATTCACGCCCCATTTTATCACATGTTTTCGCGAACTTTGAACAGAAAAAAAATAAACAACTTTAAACGTCTTTAGATACGCCGTTGAAACTTTATTGAGAAAAAAATGTTAATGATTTTAAGGTTTCGTAATTAAATCGTTAAATTTCAATCGATTATAGATTAAATTTACAAAAGTATCCAAATTTAGAAACCGGAGCACGAATCACTTTTTTTTTGGTATCGAACAATTTTTTCTCCTGGAGCTAGAGCGCTTCCCCTTTTCTTGGATGAAAAGAGACGCAGAGTCAACAAGAGGGTTACGTATTAATTTCCATCAAAGATCGAACCGAGTCGAGAGAAAAGCTTCTGATCCTCGCGAAATCAGTAATCTTACGATCAAACAAGCATCGAGTCGCGAATTCTGAGTTTCATAAGAAAAACGCGTGTACCCTTTTCGATAGGATCGTTTAAGAGTAAACAATTCTGACGAGTATCGCGATTCCTTCTTTCTCGGTACGCAACATCGAAATTTAACGAATAAAATCGCTTTACGAGGAATATATACTTTTCCATTTTTAGAAACGTCGACGGAAAGCAAAAAACAAAAAAAAAACGAAGACTGAATAATCGTAAGGTGGAAACGGTAACGTTTGGCAAACTCGGAGACACTTCGCCACGTTTCTATTGAATACCAAGGTACATCTGTGTATATAGATTCGACAGGACGATGGTTGAGCAACCTCGTTGAATCGCTCTCTTTGACAGGATCGTCGAATAAACTTTGCTCAGACATTCCCCTCGATAAATTGAAACGTCAATCAACGACGTATTCAGATCGAGGAAACACACAGTGACGCGTAGCGTAAGAAATGTCGTGTAACGACCAGTCTATAACTGCTAAAGTCTATCATCGCTAAATATACGAAAAAAAAATAATAATTCCACAGTGGTTAAATAAATTTTCGATCCGCGAAAAAGTGTTGATCGTTCCATTGGCTTTCCGGATATAAATACATTCGGAAAAAGACCAAACCTACTTATAATCGAAATAAATTATGATGGGAGAGTTTTATTCTTGCTGAGTTACGAGCAAACCCGACCTTTCGAATCTGCGTTCCGAATTAATGAAGGAACTTCACTGGAGACTGTGAACAGGAGTAAAACCGTATTCGCAGACAACGAGGATTGTGTGTGAAGTCGGCTGGAGTAGCCTAGCAGGTGTCATATCGATCGGGGGGTTAACAGCCCTGGCTGGAAGGGAGAATTGACCTAGAGAGATCAAAACATCAAAACCGGGACGTACCCGGAACCTTCAATGGCGAGCAAAAAAAAAAAAAACAATTTGATCTCTTTAGTTAAAGAAAATAGTGATTAGTGTTCTAAAAATAATTAAAAAAAAATTCGAGTTTCCGAAAACCAAAAAAAAGACGTTCAAAGTTTACAGTGCTCGAAACTTTTTTGTGTGTTTGAAAGAGTATTAATGAGGGACGAGGACTGAAATAATCGTTATTGCGCGGAGTGCAGGATCCTTTTTCGTCGAGTGTGTCAAGTCGCATCGATTGGCAGTTGGTGATTATCGTCGGTAGAAGAGCAAACACGGAGTTTCGTGTCGTTGATGAACGCAAGACAGAAATATCGGTGATCCAATTCGAAGCGTATAATCCAACTGTTTGCCGAAGCCTTTGCGCCCGATCAAAAGCTAACAATATCCTGCTGGCTCGAATTATTCTTAATCGTATCGAAACCGAGATATTATTACGTGTATACGCGAAGGTGTATATATATATATACATATCTTTCGAATATTAATATTGACGCTACGTTTCTTCGAGTTTTCGAGAAACGTCATCGGGTCAACGAAGATTTTCCGGCTGGTCGTGTTTGTTCTAACGATTCCGAACTTTTCGAGTACCTACCACACTTCGGGCTTGAGCGTCAACAATTCCAAGTTTTACGACCTTTTGGAGCGGACTAAGTGTAACTCTTTACTAGCTCCATTTGTTACTCCAAGAGAACGCGTATCGACTCTATCGATTCTGCTTATTCTTGTTTGTTTGTTTTTTTTTTTTTTTTTTTTTTTGCTTTCGTTCCATTTTCCATCGTCTACGACTTTATTTGAGTTTACTCGAGTAGGCACGCCTATTACGTACGACCTTACGAATTACGACGTACGGTTGGATTTAACCCTCGTATACCAACGGCGCGACCTAAAAATACCTCGTTAAACCGTTACGTTCCGTTCCTTGAGCGACCGATATAATTTCGGTAATTATCACAAGACTGTACAATGAAAAAAGAAAAACCAAAAAAAAGTACAGTTTTTCGTAAACTAGGTGAGCCGGTGATATAAAAAAGTGTAAGGATTTTAATTAATCGTGATTGTTGGACCAAAACTGTAGATAACAATAATGATAATAATAATTTTGAAAAAATAGTAATGACGATGACGATACTGATAATAAGAGAAACATTCCAAATCAATATTATTCTTATTGTACAAGTTTGATAAAATCGTGGAGATTTCGAAAAATCTCACACTTCTGGAATGACAAGTCGCAAAGATTTGAAAAAAAAAAAACGTAAATTTAGTTAGAGAGTGATTGAACAATTATGATGAAGTGCGACGAAAGAAAACGCGAGTTATTCTCGCGTCGTGCCTGCAGCGAGAGCGGCCCGCATCCCGGTATCGTACCTGGAGCACCCGGGAGCGGTGCCAGTCATCTTTGGGGCAAGAGAAATCAAGGAAGAACCTCGGCTCCCGTCGTTGGTCATGTCAGACCCCAACCGATAATTTTGAGGACGCGTAGAAGCTGGCCCGTTGCTCCTATACATTGCAGAAGGTGAGCTTAATTGCGATATCTGAAACACCAAATATTCCGTATTTCGATCGATTCAAATTTGTTGTTTTCAAACCTCAACCCGTAATGGTATTTGAGGCAAATTAATCTCGTGAACCTGGGTCGTTTTTGTGTTCGCGCTATTACACCCATAATTATTTAGGAAAAAATCTGCAAAGATTCATGGGTTTTATTTGGTATATACTTTTTAAGGGAAAATCATTGTTTTTTAATTTTCTTAATTTTAATATATTTGTTTTCATCACATGTTGAGAAGGTTTTTTTTTCGAAAAATATCGCGTAGGTAAAAATTGAGGGAATATTTTTTCAATTGCAGTTTCTCATAGGAAAAACGTTGCTTTTTATAGAAAAAAATATTATATTCATGTAGGAAATTGTTATAAAATTAATAAAATGATTAATAAATTCATAATTAATTTTTATTAATTATTTGATTATAATATTTCAATTATTAATTAAATAACAATAATCCAATTATAATTAAAAAATAATGATTCAATTATAATAAAATAATTATACGTTGGGGAAATTTCGGAATGTAATTTTAGGCCGGGCAAAAACGATTTACGTTCACCGGTTGAAATTAAAGTTTCGTGACAATTTTATGAAAATTTTGATAAAAACGGTGTTTCAGCGATAAGTTGAACAAAGTTGTAGAAAAACCGTGTAGAAAAACCGAAAATCCCTCGTCGTGAATAATTATAACGAGGCTGGAATTGATCAAGAACGAACCGGTTGCGTCGTCGAGGAACTTCCGCATCTTTTGCTTGTGTCGATGAGTTTAGAGCTTTCGGAGTTGGTACGAGACGACCTCGTTGCGGGAAAAGGCTCGAAGTATGGCAGACGCTGGAAAAACGAAGATCTCGAAATGCAAGTTTCGTTGGACCCTTGCAAGAATCTTCTTTAAAAGGTTCTTCAATTCAATATTGGATGCCTCTGAATTGAAGGTCACTAAGTGCGGTATTGCTTTACGTTTTCGCGGTGGGTAGATGAGCCAGTAGAAAAAAACGACGAGTGAAAAAAAAGGCTCGAGGAGTTTGACAATATTTATTTATCCCGATTTATTCGAACAACGTTCTTTTCCTTTTAGTTAAAAATATATTTTCAATGCTTCTGCTAATTTGGAACATCAGAGTTTTTGCAAAAATGCTAAAAGAAGACGAAACTTTTCACCTTTCCAAAATGGCGACCAGAAATCGAATTCTTAAAGGATGCCTTACAAAAATTCTCGAAACTCGAAATATTTCGAAATTAAAGTCTGATTTAATTTAATTATAGTAATAATAATGAGACTTACATTTTTGTTATTAAATAATGGGTTAACGGTACAACAAAGTGAAACACCTTTGAATGTATTTTTGAAGAACCCAAACAAACCCAAACAAATTAAAGACAAACATGGTATTTCGTTTGAGTGAAAAATAATTAAATTTGGGCATCGATGAACCGAAAAGCTCGTCAAATTTGCAATAATTAAAAGCTGAGCTACTAATATTGTTATTTTTTTTTTAATTTAAGACAAATTGGAGTAAAACTCTTTTCCTCATCGGTCACTCTTCATCCCTGTTCCATTTTCTTATTCTAAAAAGTCTGCCACCTTGAGAAACGACTATTTGTAACATCTGTTAAAGTTAATCGCGAGGACACTTTCATCCCAGATAAATTGAACGTAAATTCGATTCGGAATTTTTTTTCGTCGTCGGAAAGGTCCTTGAATAACTTTGGAATGATTCGAGACTTGCCATCGAGTTTGACGTTGCCATACTTTTCAAAAAGAACAAAATCGTTTTTTTCGCTCAACTCATTTTGCATACGTCCAGTTGGTAGAAGTGATACTTTTGAAAAAAAAATGTATCGCGTACTATTCGTACCTGCATCTGACCTATCAGTCGTCCGCAAGGCCTGGAGACCGTCCGCGCATCTTACCTACAAACTTGCCGATCTTAATCATTGGCCAGGGCGAATATATTGCTTCTGCAAGCGGAGATGGAAAAAGGCCGGGGAAAAAGGGAGACCGAGATAAAAGGGGGAAAAAAATCCAGGAAAATCCACGTAGTTGAGGCACGAGGCAACATCTGAGAAGGAAAATAACACGGAATGAAAAAGCTTTTGCTTCTATGACGAATCGCAGGGGTGGGGACGAGAGAATGATGGGGGAGTGGGGGGACGATAAACCAGCGTCAGAGATGTCTATTTTTTCTTGGACGAGGATTGAAGTAATTGCACTTCTGCCTACGATGATCCAACGATCCTTTTCTTTCTTTACAGCGATGTACGCAAAAAATTGATTTTTTTTTCCTTTATTTTTGCAGTGTATTTATTATAAGATCAATAAAAAATTACGTAGATGAAATACATCGAGGTTGCACTCTGGAAGCATTTTTGAGGATTTTCATTATAAATCCTAAAAAAAAAAATGATGAATCTTCGTTTGTCGATTTACTTGAGAGATCTTCGAGCAAAAAGGTGGTCCGAAATGGTGGATCGTGGAATTGCCAATCTGGATAATTTTGTATGCTTTTAGGTTCACCAATCAATTGTTTGATAATGAATTATCACTTGGAATGATTGATCTTGAAGCTTCAATAATAATTGGATAAGTCGAATTCAATAATGATTGAACAAATTGAATTCTATAATAATTGAACAAACTGAATTCAATACTGAATGAACAAATTCAGTCTTTCACTTTCAATAATTATTGGACAAATAGAATAAAATACAAGAAATCAAATTTTCTATTTTCAAGTTTTATTTAATGCCATACGTTTTGAGATTTCCAATGACTCCTGATTCAATAATCATTAAATCGAATTTTCCACTGCTTCATTAATTCATTGGCAACAAATTATATTTAATCGATCTAATTAAACTTTTCTTAATTCATTAATATTAAATATTCTTAAATCTTGATGATTTAAGAATATTTAAATCTTGATTTAAATATTCTTAAATCTTGATGATTTAAGAATATTTAATCCATTTGCAACTATTCACACATCTGCAATAACAAAATTGTGCGATTGAAAATTCAAAGACGTTTCATATATTCAATATTCATACAATCAAATAATTCAAATTTTATATTTCATTTATATTGCAATTTTTTCTGATTTTCGTAGAAATAATATATTTATTATTTAATCACAAACAATTCAAATGACGAATTTCGAAAACTCGTTTCTCAACGATAATACAAATGATTAAAAATCGTTGATAACTCCGAAATCATAATCCAAATATTTGATAATAATTTAAACGAGTACGTTATAAATTTCGCGTATAGAAAACTTGGGAGGAGCTTGGCCAAGTCAGTCGTCGATGTGAATAATTAAATGTTAATTTTCGCATCGTTCCCTCTATCGCTTCGAACTTAATTGATGGCCCAAACTTTCGCTCCCTGTTTTCTCGTCCTGCTGGGTTGCAGTCCAAACAATGTTTAATAATAAAAAAAAGTTTTGGACAAGTTATCGTCCCAGAAGTTTAAACGGAAGCTCGGGTACCGGAAATTAGCTTGAGAACTCGATAAATACCGGTAACGCAATCGTTCGTATCCCATCCCCACTTTATTTTCGTCGTTGAATTCGTACTCGTATCACGAGTTTTCACAAAACGGTTTTTCGTTACAAGCCAGCTATTAATTAGTCTGTGAAATGAGAGGACAAATGGAAATTGTATGGGCTCGTCGATTACTGTTATTCGTCCTCGCGATACGACGTTATATCCGGTAGGTCGCGACACGTGCGGACTCTTATATCAGATGATGATGATGATGATGATGGTAAATTTATTATACCCCAGTAGACTTTCGGGCAATGATGGCAATAATACAGTACGTAACAAAATAACTATAAAATAATCGAAAAGATGAGGTTTGGAGAATAGTAATAATTACGATAGAAACTTGAAAATATATATATTATAATGATAATAACTATTATTAAAGTAATCGTAAATTATAATAAACATGAGAATAATAATATCAATAATATCAAGTTAATAACCAAAATTAATAACCAAAAAACTAAGAAATCAAAAATCAAGAAACCAAAAACCAAGGAGCCAAAAACCAAGGAACCAAAAACTAAGAAACCAAAAACCAAAAACCAAGAAACGAAAGACCAAAAATCCAGAAACCAAAAACCAAAAACCAAGGAACCAAAAAATCAAGGATCCAAAAACTAAGAAACCAAAAATGAAGAAACCAAGAACCAGGGATCGAAAAACCAAGGATCCAAAAACTAAGAAACCAAAAATGAAGAAACCAAGAAACGAAAGACCAAAAATCAAGAAACCAAAAACCAAAAACCAAGGATCCAAAAACTAAGAAACCAAAAATGAAGAAACCGAAAACCAAGGATCCAAAAACTAAGAAACCAAAAATGAAGAAACCAAGAAACGAAAGACGAAAAATCAAAAAACCAAAAACCAAAAACCAAGATAGGAAAGACGAAAAATCAAGAAACCAAAAACGAAGGATCCAAAAAACGAAGAAACGAAGATTGGATCATTCGCGAGGGTAGAAATTTTGGGTGACTTGTTTATGTAAGGTATTACGGGTGTACGTAGCTAGCCGTTATTAACCAGCGAGGCGCAAGTTTCACGAGCACCCGGCTACTGAGGTACAAGAGGAGATCGCGTATATTAGACCCGGTGTACGCTCGTAACCAAACCCGAGGTAGGATTTCACTGAATACCGGCATATTTGAACCCAGATATCTTGAGCTAACTTAATTGACCTACATTACGTTTTTCCACTCTAAACCAGGCCCCCCCCCCCCCCCCCCGTACAAATAAAAACTCATTCTTTTCCTGCTTTGCGTTTTCAATAAAAAAATCTAGCTACAACGTTTCGAAGCTCGGATAAATATCAGCTTTTGTTACGTTACGTATGAACCTAATTAAAGTCTCTTAGTTTTTCACATTTCATGCAGAATGTAAACTTTTCAATTTTCGTTATTACGTTCAATGTTTTTACCGATCTTTTTGCAACGAAAAATATTGTTAATCTATATCGTAAAAATTCTACGTAAGAATTATAGTCGAGTCCTCGAATTTTCAAGAATTTACGGAATGTTTCAATAAATATACCGGTCGTAGATAAATTCATTTATTTTTAGTGAATTTTTCAATCCTAGAATATATTTTTCATTTTATAATGAAGTGTTTTGCAAGTTTATAATTTAGTAATTAGTTATAACAATAGGAACACATTTTATTTAACAATTACAAATTAATAATTAATAATTAATCATTCAATTACATTTAATAATTACAGTTTAACTATAATACATTAATATATTTTTTTGTGATTTTTCCAATTTCCAAAGAGTATAAGAAATTTATTTTAAAAAATCAACAAATCGTAAATCGAACTCCACCATTATTGGGGGACGAAAAGTAAAAAATTAATATCTGGAATGGTAAACATTTTTCACCGCCGAAATAATTTTTTTACTGCTTTAATAAAAAGTTAAACAATAGTTTTGAAAAAAAAAAAATATTTACGTTTATTATTTAATGTTTTTGAGAATCGGTTGTAACAGAAATCCCTTTTTTCGTTCACGAGTCTTTGGGAACTTAAATATTTAATCGAATTGTTCGTTCATACGGTAACGCATGAATTATTTATCTCTGAATTAATAACTTTCATTGGTTCTGTATCGTCACTGGATCCAATCACTGTTCCACGGAAAGCAATATTCGTCGGAGCTCCATCATCGAAACTTTGTCATTTTCAATCGTGCTGATAACGAGTATACCTATGAATATCCCGTTGCGTCCGATATCAAGTGTAAATATGATTGAACGGTGTGAAATTGTGAATAAAATACGTTCGATTATCATTATTTAAATTTCAGGATATCTCATATTTAGATATAAATGTTGTATCTCGTATATCGAATTGTCGAACCAAGTCGATATTTCCACTCGTCCGTATTCCGTTCGAAGTCAAAAAAAAAAATAATGTATGCACTTTGACTCTGAGGAGAGCAGAAAAAAAATCAACGGCACAAGGAAAACACAAAAACATCGAAGAAAAAAGCAACATTGCGTGTTCTCGAAAATAAAGTGGAAATTGAATACAAAGAATAACGAAAATGTTCAAATAGTTTTTTTTATTAATATTATTATAATTATAATTAGTAATAATACATAAACAATTTGTTATAATGAATAATTCGTTTATTTTTAATTACACATTATCAATTAAATATTATTATTCAGTTCCTGATAATTATAACGATGAATAAAAAAATTGATCAAAATTAAAACACATTATGACGATGAATGAAAAATAAATAATTGGTTATAGTAAATACCTTGTATTTATTAATTATTCATTATCAATGAAATATTATTACTCAATTATAATTAGTAATAAATTGGTTAAATTCTCTTAGCATGGGCTTGTTAATTTTCGATTTAAGAAAAAAACGTATTCAAGCTCGTTTTTTGTTAATTAACTATCGGAAGATGCTTGAAAACTCATAAGAATACCGTTATTTTTTTTCTTCAAGCGAGTATTTTCGTAAAATAATTGAACAATAATCAAATTTTAATGAAATTGACAATATTATTAATAATTATTATTCTTATCAATGATTAATTACTCATTATTATTAATAATAAATAATAATTATTTTAATTAAATGTAGAATATTACATTTTTAATCACTCGAAAACTATTAATTTTCGTACATTGTGTTTCATGATTTTATTTAATAAAAATTGGCCCAATTGACGGCTCGGAATGAATTTATCGGAGCAGGGGAAAAATACACGATATTGAGGTGCATCAGTGAACGTCAGACGACTAAACGACTAAAGGGCTCGAAGATCGTTAAGTGCATCGGGAAAGCTGTTTTCTTTGGTTCATTAACAGGATGAGCGTTTATGCACTACAAGTTTTTCGTGAAAGTTTTTCTCATGGTATCTCCTGGATCACGTGAAATTAAAATACTTTTCCATTGATACGAACGTCAGTGTTTGCACGCTCGTCTCTTTGGAAAAGTTTGGCCGATCGATCGTGTTTAAAAAGTCAATATTGACGTTAGACAGGGGGCGTTAGACGTCACTGGAACCTCTTAAAAGCGATTGTATCCTGGAACACTTGGAAAGTCAGGTAGCACCGCTCGACTCATGGATTTGCCAACCGAGCTGCGTATAATTGACGCAATAACTGTTACGAGTAGAAAATCCTTCAAAATCGATGGCTCTGCTATTCTGTTTGGGTTTACATTTTTTTCGGAGAAAATCCCAGCTATTTATTTATCCATATCAAATTTAACACATGTTCGATTTAAGTAAATTTTATTATTGGAATAATTCAATAATAAAATTTATTCGGATTAAATATATTTATTTATTTATTAAAACGAGAATAATTGTCTTATTAATTAATGAGTAATAGAGATGGAAATTAAATTGGATGAATCGAAGTAGGGACTGAACGATATTGAATGGAACATCGATCAAAAATACACTTGAAAAATTTTGTACTTTTTTATTTTGACAATTAATTCGGATATTAATTGACATTTCCGAGGGATTTTTTTTTCATATCCGATGAGTGAAGAGATATTTTACAAGTCGTTGCAAAGGGTTTCGTTTATATCTATCTGCCTATATATATATATAATCATATTTATAAATATACGTAACGTATCGAGCGGAGTTGCAGCTTTGTACGCAATATATTGTCACACTCACAGGACTCATTGCGTCGTTCAGCCTCTTCGCTTTTCCATATCCCTTTAATCATAAGATATGAAAAAATGACGAAACTCTGTACTCCTCGAGTACTCTTTTTAAATTTTGATAAGGCGTTACGCGTATCAACGATTTATTGAAAAATAATGGGCGATGCCTTCTTCATTTGGATCGAGTGAAAGCTTTTTTTTATCATACAATATTTTTTTTATTTTGATTAATAATATAATTTTAACTAATATTAATAATTGTATACTTTTATTAGATTCAGTAATAATAGGAATTTGATGAATTTTATTAATAACGACATTATTATTAATTAAAAAGAAATGATTTTGATTAATCTTATTCTCAATATAAATTTAATTGAATTCGTTAGCGACATAAATCTAATTAATACGAATTTCCTCAAATGTAATTCATCGTATAAATATTGATTGTTCGAGTTTTTAACAAAATAAAATTTTCCTTTCGTACACAGTATTAGATTTTTTTCGCATAAAAAATAACGGATCGTTAATTTGTTATTTCTGTGCGAGGACGAAGCATCGTTGCGAAAAATGCTGCCCGAACAAAATACAATTAAAAGATACGATCAATTGTTAGGAACAGTTATAGCGGAGGTAGTTACAAATTTAATAGGATTGTTCCGTGTATACCTATGCGTGTGGAAACCTTTTTACGAATTTTTAACGAACGTTGTATTTTTAGTTCGTCCGGTGTGGCGTGGTACTCCCAATTATTGATTCGACCAATCCAAATTTAAGAGCTTACGTTTTTTTTCACGATCGTTGCTTCGATTTATGTTTCTTCCAAAGGGAATGTTTGATTCGCCAATAATCCGGGCTAATGAAACGTTTATGCAAATTGAAGCTTTATTTCGAGAACGCGATAGGCAACATTTTCCTCATGGTTTTTGGATTCTTATGGGAATAAATATCCTCTTAAGAGGGAGCCGTACCGGGGCCAAAACTTCGACCCAAACAAACCCAAACCCAAACCCAAATAACCGAAAGAAAATTAGCGCGAGCTGCGGCTGTCTACCGCGTGGCGACATTGTCGCTAGCGTCAGGAGAGACCTGACGGGCTTCTTCTATGAATACGTTTACGTACATACGTACTCGCTGGAAATTTCGAGACGCGTGCTACCCCGGCATTCGCCGGAAATCAGTGTCGCTAATGTCGGACGATATTTTTTCGAAGTCGTAAACAAATACCTACTAATTACGGTTTCCCATTGATCTCCTGAAATATGTGACGGAATCAAATGGTTGAAGTCTTAAAATTGATGTTTTCGATGTACCTACGCGTCTCTTCTCCCCTCCGAGTCGTCATATTGACCAAACTTTTTATTTTACAGTATTTCCATCACGACTCTCGCGTGATTTAACGATTCGTCATTTTTTTTCGATTTTATAAATTTTGGGAGAAGACAGCCGTTCGTCCATCAATTTGATATTGTCTGGTCAAATTTCATGGAGTTTTGGAGAGCCGTTTAGGAAATCCATGAGAAACTATCACTATGAAACTATCATTTTTATTGATTTATATTCTTTCTTTTTTTTTGATTATCTTTATACCATAAATTAATTAATTAGGTAGACTTTCTATGAACACTGTATTTTTTGTTAAGGTTATGCTATTATGTTAAGTTTGTATTTCAAGTTTCTCATATTTTATATATTTTTATATTGTTGCCCGAAAGTTTATACTGGGGCATAATAAATTATATCATCATCATCATCTGATTTTCGGATGAGGGGAGGGGCTGCACTTCCCTCTTAACTAGTCTTTTTTTCCACACCGAACTCTCCGCACGAAAAGATTAAAAGATAAATATTACGACTCCTCGTAACAAAGAATGTCCCTTTTTTTTTAATGAAGATTTCCACTGGAACGATTACCCAATTTCGTTCTTTGGTTTAGACTTTTTTTTTGTTTTCTCGCTTCGTTACGAAAGCAGCCTCGAAAATATGTATAGAGATATTTAAAACTCCCTAGCATTCATCACGATCGAGTTATCCTCGTGTTTAATAGCTCGTTTTATCTTCATTCTTTCCGTCCCTTTTCGTATCGCCTACAATTTGTCGAATCCCAGAACTTTCTACATTGATCAATTGCAAAGGATTCGAGGTATTACTGGATTCGAGGTATTACTGGATGGACCTTCGGACAAAAGTTGGTACAAAATTATGGAAATGTGGGTTTTCCAGTCGAGATCGTATCTTACTTGTGTAACATTGAAAATATCTCGTTTTGTTATAATTTTATAAAATATTGTTTCGTAAACATTCACAAATGGCAATTTTACAGTTTATGTAATAATTGAAAGGAAATTCTTCCGACTGTCCAATAAGAAAAATCTCAATTTTTGTATTTAATTGATACGTTCGGAATATTTTATTATTATTATAAATAATTGGTTAAAAAGTGAATGGTTGTCGAGTCTTCAAATAATTGCTCATTAATTCATCGTTGAAACAAATCTTTCGCTATTTTATAAATTAAATTAACACACTACGCATTGTATTTATTTGAAAGCTAGCCTAAATATGTTTTTCTAACCAATTGTATCAAATTCACTTATTTATAAATATTCAATATTTATTTATTGGAAAATTCGGAAATAATTCATGTTTAATTATTTTATCAAGAACTTCAAGCCTCAACCTGATATTTCCAAAGTTCAAGGATTTCTGCGATTTTTTAATGTTCATTTATCCTTAATGCATACCCCCTCAATTGAGGTTGAAGACTGCATTCGTGCAACAATCGTATAAATCAATTTTTCAATTTTCACGGAAACGAAAAATGACATCTAAATTGAAAATATCAAAATATTTTCATTTTCGTAGTATCTCAACGACAAAAATGAAAACATTGAAGTCGAAGACTGCATTTGTGGAATAATTTTATAAATCAATTTTTCAATGTTCATTGAAACCCAAACTGATATCCAGATTGAAAATTTCAATGGCACATTCGTAGTATCTGAACTACGAAAATGAAAAATGAAAAATGAAAAATTGTTCGAATCGTTAAATGCAAAATTCCACGTCATTCGAAGCTTCGATTAATCGTAAGTCGTTTGTAAAAATTGTTTTTCCTCTTTTTTCATATTTTTCAAAACTGTTTTCACGGTTAATTTTGATTGAAAACGCGAAGTGGTCGATCTATGGATTTCCGGAAGTGAAAGTCCATTGGAAAGTGTTGTTTTTGGTAAAGCCTTCGTTGATTTCTCGCAGGTCCTCTTAGCCACTAAGAGAAAGGTCGGGCCACAAAACCTCAAGCCGGTATCCCCGAGGGTGGAGGCTCTCTTTCCGGTCGGTTATACGTATATCGGGGAGATGCATCACTCGTCCCTCTCCCGGGGTACAGTTCGACGCGGAGGCACGAACCACTTTAGGGTTTGTTAACCTCTGTTCCAGAGTCTCGGGGAAGCCGAGGGGGTTTTCGCCCTCGGGAAACTACTGTCCCTCGTGTTAGGGCTTCGAAGGCTTGACCCAGCCTGGTGGACAACACTTGTTCCGTCCATCGTGCACCAGCCTCGTTTCGTAGTTAACCCGCGCTCTCCTCCCGCCAACTCCGTTGCACCTTGCTATTCATGCGCTAACACTTTTATCTTCTTTCGCAATATTCATTTATTCCTTAACCACGAATCACTCGCGATCGTTATTCAACAACGTCCAACCTTAATAAACTCTACCCGCGACTGGGCGATTCAAAAATTCGAGAATTACAAAATTTTCCCCGAAAACCGAACATATTGGTCCGTCAAAGTTGAAATTCGATCAAAATGTTACGAAAATAGTTACATGGTTTTTTTTATTAATATTGTAATGATTAATAATACGTCGACGATTAGTTGTAATGGATAATTCGTGTTTTATTTATTATTTTTA
This sequence comes from Ophioninae sp. A BG-2022a, assembly GCA_030523105.1. NCBI lineage: Eukaryota > Metazoa > Arthropoda > Insecta > Hymenoptera > Ichneumonidae > Ophioninae sp. A BG-2022a. The sequence continues at coordinate 33,009 of JAPYZI010002605.1, read as the reverse complement.
TAGTTTTATTAATTATCAATTAATTATTTGTATTTGTATTACTCAGTTTTTAGTGTATTTTTTATTTAAGTATACTTGTTTACTTCTTAATTTTCATATTAATTCTACATTGGTTATCATTATTATTACTTCTGCTGTTATTCTTCGTTATTATATTTCTACGTATATTTCATTATATTACCCGAAAGAACATACCGCGGGATATTAAAATCTATTATCATCATCATCATCAATTAAATTCTTTATAAAATCATTCAATTGTTTTAGTGTTCGCTTTTTGTTGAAAAATGCTCGGAACCTCATTAGAATACGGTAATTTTTTTTTCAACTCGATGTTTCAACGAAACAATGAAATTTGAATGAAATAATTAATATTGAAGCTTTCATTACTCGGAAACTATTAGTTTTTGTCATTGGTCCGTTGATAATGTAGTTAATTCATGAGAATTTATTTTGGTGCACCGATCTTATTGAGAATAACTGTTAAACATTCAAGGACAGGAAGATCGAAATAACCCCACAAATTTTGCCACTTTTATCACAGATTATGATTATGATACTGGATGGATATGAAAAAGTGACGGAAATTCGTGAACATTTGAAGATCGGTAATTCTCGATGAATCAATAATGCACGAATTATTTAAAAATATTTTAATGCATAATGTCACCAAAATAATACTGAATAGTACTAAATAATAGTAAAAAATTACTAAATAAGTAATTTTGTAATAAATGACTAAATAAGTAATAAATAGTTGGTTGTTTTTGCGTATTTATCGAGAGTCGGTGTGACTCGACTGTTAATCAAAAGTATATAAATATCGATCCAATTTTGACGATTGGCTGCTTTACCTCTGAAAAACAGATATTCCCTCATGACCTTTTTCTTAATTACCCTACGAGGTAATCAACCAATTTCGAGATGGAGCATCCCCGTTGTTTTATTTTGTTCGTAAAATCGTTGAACTTTTCGAGTAATTACCTCATTTTCAATTGAAAGGTCGGGTTAAAAGTTTCGGCATCGACGCGTAATCGAAGCTGGCTCCTTCGCTCTTGCTTACCCGTTTGGACGAATGAACGTACGATCGATCCCTGTTCTATATAATTTAAAGGATTTTCAATCGTGAAATCGCTAAACCGTACTGAACGATGGCGGATGCACTCTGAAAGGATTTCGAGACACCCCGATAATCGATAACCCCTTAATAGGCCGTATCGCCAAAGCACTACTGGTTACTTCACTTTCGGCCTGTTGGTTCAATGATTCGTCTCGTACACGGTGTAACGATCCCTCGCACAAGTTCTCGTACTATTTCCCTCCGTTTTGAAAAATCTTCATGGCCGTAACAGTTTCGCGGCCTCTCTCGCGTCCTCGATCAGCCTTCGTTCGAACAACCACTATTTTTTATTCCCACTTGCGCGAACATTCGTTGTTTAACGTTTTTTAGGGGGTTCGTTTCATTTTTGGGAAGAGGGAAGGTTGGCAACATTTTTTGGGAAACGCTCTTTACGGGGTTCGATTCTGAACGTTCAATTGGGAACTAAATATTTTTTTCTTTTTAACATTTTTCAGGGGGCTGGATTTATTTTTCTTTGAGTTTTATGAGAATCTAACGATCGAATTCAATGAGAAGTCATCGGAGAACTCAATGTCCATTGAGTTTTTGGGTAGTTATTGATAATAATATTACTTGAACGTATTAATTATATTTAAAAATCGTAACATTTTTTTTAAGGTCGTGGAAAAAAGATACGCCGTCAGTGACAAAACTTGAATTTTTTATGAAGAGTAGTAAATGAACATTTCTAAGTATTAATTTATTTAGGTTTGTTTGGGTTTGGGTTTGCTTGGTTGACTGGTTGACGAGTTCACTGAATCACGCGTGCGTAGATTTAAATCGACGATTACTTAATTTAGCGTTCATATTTTTTTCCACGGTCAATTCGGTTCGACTTTAAACGATTAATTACTATTTATTATTTTGCAATCATTATTCTCTAATTACAAAATGTTATTTCATATTTTGTTTGCGTTTAATATTTTTTAATAATATTTAATATTTAATATTTTTTTATATTGAATGATAATTGAATTGATAAAATAATAAAACGACGTAAATCGATAATTGATCAATTATTATTTGTTATATTGTTCAGTGACAACGGTTAAACGTTACGTTAAGATAGAACAGCTGTTTCGGCACTCGCAAAGGAATTCAATAGCTATGAGGTTTGTTCGTGATCGAACGAGGTCTGAGGATCCTCGCGATTGTTGAGGAGTCTATCCGCATCGTTTCGTTTCCTGTCGATCGTTCCGACACAATAGTCCAATATTGATAGATCGAATTGAGTCATCAAATTCCGAGGACGTAAAGTTCGACACTCGCGTGACTTGGAACAATAAAATCAATTTCCTTTATCAGTCTTTCCGTCATTATTTGCAATTCAAGTGTCCACAAGTATCCAGCCGGAGAATCGATAATATTCTGAATATTTCGAAGACATTAAACCGAAGGTGATACAGAGGTCATTACTGCTAATCTTATCTTACGATCTCATCGGTGAAACTGCACTCGAGGATTTTCAGATTCTTTCAGAAATATGTCCATTTTTTTTTACTTATGAATTTCCAGGTTATTAAAAAAGAAAATGGTAATTATCTAGTTCGGAGAATTTTCGAAAAATAAGGCTAAATTTTTGTTTTTGTCATTTTCTGATTAATTGAGTCATAAATGATGATATCCAGTCGGGGGAAGCTGAATTCCACCTTCCTAGAAAATGTTATGGGGTTTTGAAGGTCGGGAAAAAAATATGATGAAACGGGGGCTGAATTTTCTGAAAATGACTCGATTTTCATTTATCTCGTATCTAGCCAAACACACCCAAACAAACCGAAACAAAAACACGAATACTAGTTCTTATTTGGGTTGTGAATGATGGTGTTTCGTTGGAGGAAGCTAAAATTCCGAAAATTCACGACCTATTTTATCACATGTTTCCACGATCATCAAAACCCCATAACTTTTTACGGGAAGGTGGGTTTCAGCTTCCTCCGAGAGAATATCATCGTTTATAATTCAATCAATAAGAGAATGACAAAAAAATAAATAAAACGTAGCTTTATTTTTCAAAAACGTCACCGAAGTAAATAATTACCAGGAATATTGTTTGGGTTCGTGTCCATGGGTCCGTGCTTGGTCCATCGTTTCATGAAATTGGTAGTGAGTTCGTTGTATCACGTGCCATTTTTTTTTTTTTGGTGACTGGCTAGCGATAAATTCGATCGCGCCTCTTCGCCGAGCGAGCAAAATATATTTCCCGGGTGCGAAATCGATCATCCAGTGTCACGGGAAGTTGAATACCGGAAGTAACAAGCGGAATTACGAGCAAACACATTTATAAGGGGAATCGATAATTTGGAAGGAAAGAACCCTTTTGGTGCGTTTTATCGCGTGATCCGAACGATTCCACCGTTAGAATCTCGCTTTTTTCTGCTTTCGAGAAAAAAATGACAAAAACATAAAGCTAGAAAAGTTCGTTTTAGAAATGGTTAGCCCAATAAAGATCAAGCATACGAAAACAGGAATTCGATATATATATATATATATATGGGATATATCTCGAAGTAAACACGCGAAACGATTGGAATTCCCAATGAAGCTAGGATCGTTTGAAATTGTTCGATGGAAAGTTGGGTTTGGTAAGAGTCGTTGATTGATCGGGAAGTTTGACGGTGTACAGCCGAGGCTATGAATAATCGACGGTGCGATCGTCGCGAATACACGCTGTACAGCGACCGCTGGTCGTTGCCTGCATCGCAGGCAGGGTTTGGTATCGACCTGGTCTTATTTGTTGGGAATCATCGGGCCATAAGCCAGGTGAACATTGTTCGAGCACGTGGCGAGTACACGAGGCGAACCGATCCGACAGGCACGTGAATTATGTCCACTCGGCCGGCATTGTTACGACTTTACGCGTTTTCAATCTGCCTCGTTATTGGACCAAACGCGCAATCCGGTTTACTCTCAAAAACCGTTTCGTCGAATGAAGGAGAATGGGCTAGGTGCCATCAACTTCCTCATTAGAAAGAACATTCATTTGTTCGAATACTATGATGTAGCAACGAAGAATCGCGTCCGCGAAAATTCAGCGTACTTTACCGAGGATATACGACAGTTATTGATTCATCAAATCCATGCATCAAACACACATTTGACATATACGTGGGGATCGATTTTTCCAACGGAAAAAACTGTCGCGATTTACATCTGTTTAATAAAAAATCTAGGCTACCGGACGTTTAAAGCAGATATTATCGATCGAAGCGATTAATTTTTGGGTTTGCTGGACGATGCACGGTCACTGGACACGCGTACACTCGCGTTAAACAAACGACCTTCGTTATTGTTTTTGGGTAGAGCTTTGTGAAATGGCGGTTCGTAGGTCCACCAGAGTCAACCTGATTTCTATTTTGGTACTTCATTTTTGATAATAATAATTGAACGCGTTTATTACCAATATCATTGAGTGTATTGGGTTACTTTGTTTTCAGACTGAAAAAATAATAGACGTACCGTTGACTACTGGCTCCTTTAGTACCGCTTTAAGAAATATTTGACAACGATAGTAACCCAATTGGGGCTGATCCATTGAAGGCAACAAACGGTAGATTTAACTCGTTGTTTTGATTCCATACTTTGGAATTCTTCCAGTTTCTCGTTTGTTGGACATTCGTCCAGCAAAGCGTTCCATCAAATTTCACTCAGTTGCTCAAGACGAAGCCACGTACCAGTTTCGATCAAGATTATCAACTGACCGAACTTTTGAACCGAAATTTAAGAAGAACCTTTGATCAAAGTTCCACCAACCTGAATTCCAGCTGATTGGAATTTGGTGAGGAACTTCCATCAAAGATGCACATCAAAACGGTGATAACCGCATTTCTATGCTCTGCCTTCAAAATTCTACCTACTAGGCCTGAAACGTTGACGTTCGGTGATTGTGGGGTCGGTTGAAGGGCAAACGCAAGTCCACCGAGCCAAACGAATCTTGTGTGTTTATCAGCTGGAAAACCGTGCGAATAAACATCCCGTAAGGTTCCAGCGAAATGTTTGTCTAGCTTTTATCGCGCTTGGTTGGCTCGCTCCTTCGTAAAACTTTGAAGCACGCAAATATTCCACTTTTATTCTTCGTATAGTAGACACACCTCGCTGTTCTAACTCCTTCGCGATACTATACTGGGCTGGCGTTAGTGTCAAATTGGGTTTCCATAGGAGCTTATAGTTACGCATTTCGTACGACACCGGTATCTGGGTCAAACAGCTGTAGCGTTATATTTCCCTGGTACGAACTTTACACCGTTAAGCATTTTAGACATTGCGAAGGAGCTTTTACACCAAAAGTGATTCGAACCTCCGTGCGTGCCAGTAACCGCTCGTTCTTCAATCATACGCGTTATTCTTTTCTTTCGATCTCTTATCTCACTCTTTATTTTCTGTTCGGTGGTTGATCCCTGAATATTAACGAAATATTCAAAATTACTGGAAATGAACGAAATATTAAAAATTATTTGATATTAACGAAATATTAACATTTACTGGATATTAACAAAATATTAAAAAGTACTGAATATTCAAAATTATATATTAACTAGATATTACAAAATTAATATAAATTTAATAAAAATTAAATTAAAATAAAAAAGAATATTAAAAAAAATAAGATATTCAAAATTATTGAATATTAACAGATTATTAAAATTTACTGGATATTAACAAAATATTAAAATATGTTAAAGTATGTTAAAAATGAGATATTAACTAGATATTAAAAATTATTATAAATAAAATAAAAAATGAGTAAAAATAAAAAAAATATTAAAAAAAATTAGATATTAAAAATTATTGAATATTAATGGAGTATTAAAAATTACTGGATATTAATAATATATTTATAAAATCTGCTGGATATTAAAAAAATATTAAAAATTACTAGTTCGATATTAAAAAAGCGTTCTTGATAGAATGATACATGAATTCTATGATAATTACATAATAATACACGAATTATATCATCATTTTTCACTGATTAACTGCGTAGCTACAAACATTTCCATATCTCGAAAAGCAACACGGACAATACACAATCGGTGCGTTAATCCGCGTCAATTATTGCACTTCAGGACTATTTTGTATGGAAAGCAGAATAATTACGGCCGAAACAAGTCGGCTAGAGTGGTACGCCTAACAATTGAATCGCGAGAATCGAAATAGTTCGGGATACACGATTCAATTCTGTCGGTTTATCGAAAACGGTAATGCGCAAAAGGCAATTCCAAAAATCCTTTGTACTTCACGTATCTGCAGTGGTAATAGTCACGTTCACGATTATAAATTTTTCTCTTCGAAACAATGATCACTCGTGCGTTTTATTTATTTTCAATTTCAATTTTAATTTTTTATTTTTTTCTGTTTAAATTTTTCAATTGGTTAATTTATTGTACCGTTCGCTTCCGGTTTAAATATTATAAATATTTTCAGTGTTTATAAACGAAACAAACCCAAACAGGAAATAAATTCAACAAATAAAAAACTAAACAAAACAAACAAACAAAGTAAACAAACCCATAGAAAAAACAAATTCAACAAATAAAAAACAACAAATAAAACAAACAAAGAAAAAACAGAAATAGCAAATAAGAGAACAAACCCAAACAAAGTATCGAAACTTATAACGCTTCTCGAAAGAAAATGGATAAGATAGTTGAATCTTTAGAGGAAATTTAAGGGGGAAGCGAGAGTGAAAGTTTTGCCGAGTCAGTGGCCTTTTATGGACGACTTATCCTGATTAATTAATGTCGCGACGAAACCGAAAGAAACAGCTGGTCTTCCGGTAACAGAGATGGACTTTTCTATCACCTGGTAATCAACCGAGCGACGAGAGTCGACGTAACGTTTTTACCGATCGAGGCGAGAAATTCGGTTAGTCCTTGCGTCGTATCAACGCAGCTGATAGAGTAGATTTTACGAAGAAAAAAAAAATTCTCGACGACAATCGGCAAAGAAGAAAACTGCGCGATCTCTGGAGTAGATAGTCTTTTCAGCAATCGGTAAATCCACGAATAGTGTTTAACACCATCCTTCGGTAAATCAGTTCCAGTCGTTGACCATTCAATGGAAAATTAGTAATTAAAGAATTCAAAAAATTGTATCGTAATTACATAAACAATATTGAATTATCATACGCTTCGCTATTAATTTACATTTTTTTTTATGTTACAGGTAAGAAAAATGATTGCACGTTGCACTAATGATAATTACAAAAGCTATGCACCATCGACCGGTGAGTTTCAAGTTTTAATATTTACTGTTATATTGAAAAATGATAACTGACGATTTCACACGTGTCTGGTCATTTTTACATTCCCTTACGTGACCCTTTGCGCTTTCATTTTACAGCCGAACAATCGAACAATTGAAAAATAATGTATTCTGCATTTAACTGTTTCAATGTAAAACTTTGTTTCAGAAACTCAAATAAATATTCAATCGTATTTGCAATGTTTTTCCCTCTTAAGGCCCTTAAGGGGCTTTAGCCTTATTACGTATATTGTTTTATAATTTATAAATCATATAATTTATCAATATTTATATATTACAAATCTATAAATGTTTATAAATTATATATTCGTCAGTATTTATAAATTATAAATTTTTTAATAAAAAAGAAATAAAACTATTTTTCAGTTTTTTAATTTGATCGAACTAAAAGTCACGTTTAAGGGGTTTATTTCAAAGCTCTTTAAATGGCGTTAATACACTCGCTGTGCAGGATTAAAGAAAACTTTTAGCGAGCCTGGGAGTAAATAAAAGATCGCGAAGAGCAGACCTTTGCGAAATGAAAAATCGATGGATATTCGAACGGTGTTTTCGATGTGGGATGGGAATTATTCTCCCGAAAGTTTGAGGGTCGACATTCGCCGTCAGCAACCGTTTCGCTAAGGTTCCTCGTAAACTTCCGTTTTCATCGGTTCACCTGACCGAGGAGAACTTTCCGAGACTCAAATCGAAGACGAAGTTGTTGCCTCGAGTTCTCGTCGAGTAAGGATTCTTGTTTTCGTTCAGAGCCCTCAGGTTTTATGGGATAAAACACGAATGTGATTCGCGATTAACGAACTACAAGCGAAAAAGAATTTCGTGAAATAATCGGAGGCTCCTTCAGCTTTCATCGGTGATAAAGACTTTGAAAGCCTTAATTTAATCTGAAAGAGTCTTCTCGTTGATTTAACAAAAATTTGAGCCAACTCTAGGCGAAATTCGATTTTGGAAAAACGTCATTTACATTCCCTCGAGAATTCCCAAAACGAAAAATTTCTCGGCCGGATTACGATTTCAGCGAGCGTTTATGGACGTTACGCAATTATCTGGGGAAGAAGATTTCAACGCGATTTTTCCATCCGAAGAGTGAGACGAAAAAATATAACTGGAAAATATAATAAAAACAAGGTTGCTTCGATCGATATACGTTTGTGAAAAAATAATTATCTCCGTAAAATTTCACTTGTGAAATTACTCGAAGAGAAACTGTATCGGGTATTTTAAAGGAATCCTTTCTTCAACTTGAACAAATTATTTTCATTCGATTCATGGACTTAAACTTCGAAATGAATTTTTTTATAATTCTTTTTTTTAATCAGTATCTAAAATTACATTTCGCGTAGTAAGATTCTGGATTGCTCGATAAGGATCTCAAAAAATAGTTTCCTCGAGTTGCACAATTCGAGTCTATAAAAAACATGTTGGAAATAAAAAAAGAAAGACAGTGGTTATTGGGCTCCAACGATGCAAGGCTTCATTGCGAACCTGTTTTATCTATCGAGCTCATTCTAACATCGCCTTAATGTTTTTTTCCAAGGTATACCAAAATTAAAATTCAAATTTAATTTCAATTTTAATTCAATGAAAATATTCATGAAAAACGAATTAAAATTTAATGAATTATTAAAAATTAATTAAATTTAATAGAAACATTTTCGTTCAATGTTATTAATTAAAGTTAAAGTTTAATTTTTATTTTAATTTTATTCTTTTTTCAAAGATATACCAAATGTCATTTTAATAATTAGAATATTAGAACCCAAACAAACCCAAACAAACCCAAACAAACCCAAACAAATGTAATTTTAATAATTAGAATAATTAAGAAAATATTCATTATTTTAATATTCTTCGATCGTTGGTGGATCTTCTTCAAGATATTCATCTCTTATCTGTTTCTGGAGCCTTTACGCGAAGTATTGGATCGGTCGAATAGACGCATCGAATTTTCGATCCCCCAATGTCATACTGCACTTCGCAATTTCATTCCTCATACGGAAAGTTTGGCCCTCAACTTTTGCGCACACGTACCGCTCTTCGTACACCTGTGGGAACTTTTCATGACTCGGAAACATCCCGAGCACTCGGCGTATCCGAGCCATCCTCGTGTATCAGAATTCCCAGTATTCGTGACACCGGGCGGATCTCCCGGTCGAAAAAGTTTGAAAAATTTGTCTTTGCTCCTGGAGAAGAGCGGGTTTCCAATAGCCACTGCGAGCAACACGGATCCCAACGCGTACTTACCTCGGAATATAAATTTAAGGGGACTCCAAATTTGCACGAAACTCTCGCTCAAGTATAATACACCCGAAGATATGGTTTATTTAAAACGACTGAAACTTTGAAACGTGGTCCATCAAGGTTTCGATCTGCCACGAGGGACTCCCAGAAAAACGTATTTTTTATTTCCTTTCGGTTGGTTGGGTTTGATCGTCAAATTTCAGATTAACAAGGAATTGAAACAAGTCTGCCACTTGATAAGCGCAGCCACAAAACTGGAGTCCGATTAGTTCACCTATTTCTTTCGTACACGCTTGCTCCTTTAAATATTTTATTTTATTTACGTTGTTAACGCGCTGAACTTTGCCATTTGGTATTATCGCGTTTTGATTTTTTGAATTATTGAATTAAGGGAAAAATTGAATTTCAAATTTGAATTTGGATTTCGAATTGAATTTTTTATTTTTGAATTTACCAATTTCCCAACACTGATTTTGAATTTTTAAATTGACAAATATTTGATTTTTATTGGACTTCAGCCAAGCCCGATAACATTAATTTTCTGTTAATTAATATTCCTGTCTCTAGTTTTCGTTCGTAACATTTTGGGATACGTTCTCGTTAATTTTCGGTTGCAAGATCATTCGATATGCAAATGAGGTCCGAACTTTTATTGCAAAAAATCACGCAGCTCGGATTTTACCGTTTCGATTCATTTGCTTAATACGTTGGGTACACAACGCGATATATTCGCGTAAAACGTGAAGCCCTTCGAGGCGTGCCCTTCGTTCCGCCAATTAAACGTGAATTCAGATTTCATTAATTATTCGATCACATTTAAACGCTCGTTTCGTTGAATATATATTCAACAAATAAATTATCTTCGAACTAATAAAAATTATTTATTTATCAAGGAATTCATTTTACTTGAAATCGTTTATAAACAAAAAAAAAAATCAGATTGAGTTTAATTGTAGTTCGTGAATAATTGTAAACCTAAGCTGATTTTTGTTTATAAAATTATGTTAAATAAAATTAATTGTAAAGCCAAACTGTTTTTGGTTTTTAAATAATTACAAGTAAAATTAATTCCGCGATGAATAAATATTTTTTGTTTGGGTAAACCCAAACTGTTTCATTGTTTATAAATCATTTAAAATCAAATTAATTGTAAAGCCAAACTGATTCGGTTTGCAAATAATTTCAAGTGAAATTAATTCCTCGATAAATAAATAATTTTTGTTTGTTACTTTTTGGGAAAAGGAATATAAAAAAATTATCGATCATAAATTTTGGTTAAAGGTGTGGCGTATCCAAGCTGTAACGCTGGTTCTATCAGAAATAAAATTGCCGCTTGTCACGTCAACCATGGAACCCGTAAACATCGTCAACTTTCCGGACACAGTGTCCCATGTTTTATTTTACGTTTATTTTTTTTTTTTTGCTTTGTTGCGTATCAGGTATGCGTACGTAGTGCGTGGTTTACGTCTATAAAATTATACTCCATGTGTGGCCTCTGCGGAGGCCGAGTTATTGATTGGCTGCCTGTTGCTTTTAGGTCTGATGCCGTGCCGCGTTCCCGTTTCCTATACCACCGACTATAGATCGAAGCATCCTCCTCAGTCAGACCAGTAACAATTCAAATCTACACCACCCTTGATCGACATTTTTGTAAATATATATGGGGCATTTCATGACGATTCGACCTTGGTCCGACCCATCACCTTTCCGATTCGACCCGCGATTTTTTATGTTGTTCTACTATCTTCGAAAAGCACTCGAGAATTTTTTCAGATTTTTTCGGAACGATTTGACTTGACAATATTTTTTATAAATAGAAATTAACGCGCTTTTTTCGAAAGAAAAAATGGAAAATCGGGGCAGCATGCGGACACCCGCTCATAAATAATTGTTATATTTAGAAGTTTCGTCTCATATCCCAAGTCCATGTCGATGTATTTTTATACCTTGAAGACAAATCCACAATTTCATTTCCCTCGAACTCTCCATTTCTGGGGAAAAATGTCAAAAAAATATTCTAGACAGCTTTTTAGCATTTTCTCAGTCTAATTTTGCACTTTCGGCTAAAACTCGGACAAATTCGTAATCAGCGGAAAATTTCCGATCAAATGTACCCTTTTAATAATTAAAAAACGGAAAAAAATTTTTTTTCGTCCTCCCAGGCCAGTTTTTCAGAATCTCAAAAATCACGATATTTCAAAAGGACGTAGGACGACCTTCTCGCGGGCTATGGGGACGCGTTTGGGGGGTTAAGAAAAGGTTTTTGCCTAACTTAAATAATGGCGTTGGATTCGTATTGATATCTCTTATAGTTTCCCCGCAAACTCCACCTGAAAAATCGCAAAAAAAGAGGCAAAGGGGTATGTATGGAAAAATTTGCAAAAATCGATGGTCGAACTTTGAAATTCCGCTAAAAATCGAAAAATCATCGGATTTTAATGATTAAAAAAGCAATTTCAAGAGAAAATCATAGGGAAGAGATTGAGCTCAGAATGGAGTCCTAAATCCTAAAGGGAAAAAAGTTATGGCTGATTGAGTGAAAAAACATCTTTCGCCCAAAAATCCAAAAAAATTTTGGATTTTTAATATTTTTTAAATTAGTCCATTTCGATGTAATTTTGTCCCCTGAACATGAATATACCATTAATTTTCCCCAAAAACTAAAATTTCCATGAAAAAATCGTAAAAAACTTCTAAAAACACGGTTTTTTTTGCTGTATGCACTGCTTTCGACAAAAATTCAACGATATTCGTAATCAGCTGAAAATATTCGATCGGATAGAGTCTCAACACTATTTCAGAATTGACCAAAAAAAAAGTTCAACCCTCTTATCTAGGCGAATCGAAGCCTTTTTTGCCCAAAAGCGAATTCACCACCCATCTCCTTAAAAATGTCCTATTTTCACACGATACTACTAGAAATGATCCAAGAAATGATTAGAAATTAAGAAACATAAAATACTTAAAAAATATTATTTGCAATAATTATTCGTTGAGTCGTTGCAAACACTCAGTATGGTGCACACGTTATGTATGCTCTTCCATCATCGACCAGTACACTATATCTCCGCAAGCTTGCAGTACAAACGAAGCCTGAGGATATATACTCTTTGACAAACAATTTTTTATTCGTTTCCATTTATCCCCGCGTATCCTCGATATTTTTGTCTCTTTTGGTATACTTTGTTGATACCACTCGTTTTATGAAATTCGATAGAAAATAAAATAAAATCTTGTTTTAAAAATAAGATTTCTTAAATATAAAAATCGGCTAGATATTTAAATAAGTATACAACAATGTTATAAAATACAATATTTATATTAGAATAAATAAATGAATTGAAACATTTAATGAAAGCTTTTTTTACGAAAATGTTTTTCTTAAGTCTAAAAATCGGTTTGAAATTTAGATAAATATATTAAAAAATATTAAATACAGTATATATACTAATTAATGAATTACTTTGAAAAATGTTATAAAAGCTTGTTTTTTCAAATATGTTTTTCTCAGATGTGAATTATTTAAAAACTGTTTTAGCAGTGTCCTTGGTTGTAGCGTAGCCCATTTTATTTCACTTTTTTTACACTTTACTTTTCTCTCTCTCTTTTTCTCTCTTTCCCTCTTACCCCTTTCCCCTCGCTCTGTATCTCCCTTGAACGTCGTTATAACGTGTTCTTCCCTCGTTCTTCCTTTTCTTGCTTTAAATTAATTTTTTTCCTTCATATTTCTGAACGACACGCTTGGATTTGTGCACACTCTTCCGAGCATCCTTATTCTCAGCCATTGTTATCTGCACAGAAAATGGCACGTCTCGACTAGAGAGAATGACAAAGTTTATGATCCACCCGAGAACAAGGTCCGGAGATGCTTCGCTGTCAACGTGTCCATCGATTATCTTACCTCTCCTTTCTTATACCTTTTTTTTTCGTTCTTGGCTGGAACCTGTGTTCTTCCGAAAAAACATTCTTGTTTCAGTCCCAAAGATTTATTCTTTTTTTTTCAAATGCTTCGGTACGATTTAACATAAAATTGCCAACAAATGTTTTTGAAATATTTATGTAAAAAAAATTCTGAATAATGCAAATAATGTTCTAGAATATTTTAGACGTTTAAATAGATATTTAATAATAATATGATGTATAATATATATTAAAATGCATTTTTTTTAAATTGATAAATATTTGTACAAAAACATTGAAATAATAAATATTTTTAAAAAATATTAAATATAAAAAACATAAAACACTGAAAATATAAGAATAAAAAAGAACTAAAAAAATATAAAACAATATAAATCTTGGTGTCCCGAATTATCAGCAGTGTTCCGAATATCCTACTTTTTTCTTCTTTTTGCAGTTCTTTATTTTTTTTTCCTCGAGTTTGCAGTTCCATATTTTTTTATTTATGTTACATATATTTTCGAACAGTGCAAACCGGAAACGAAATAATCATAGACGCGGTCGATTGAGGAGTTTGAAGGCGAGAGGAGCTTGCTTCTTATGAAAATTTGTCGGTACGGATGGGTGACTGCGGGATATCCCGGAATGAACGTGCGAAGCTTTAGGGTCTCTTTTTCACATGTAAAATCTTGGGAAATTCGCTTTGTCAGCGAAACTCGCTCGAAGCTGAAAATCCACACGCTTTGCATTCCAAGTATTTCTTCTCTGTATCTCCACGTTGGAGGTAAAAATTTTCTGCGAAAGCAGACAAGTACATTTTTCGATACGTATGTTTATTTCAATTTAGCATAACGTTGTTGTTATTTGTAGATGAAAATTCGATCGAAAAGTTCAAGAAAATTCGCCTCATTTCTCTAGATTGCTGAACAAAAAATTAGGCGGTTCGTTATTTACTTCGACATATTTTTTTTCAAAATAATTTCTGGAAATTTTTCAATTTCTTCATTTAGAGAAATCCACAAAATTGTCTCGTATATCCCCTTTAATTATAAAATCTCCCTTTAAAACTAAAGGATGGACATCCTGTTCATATTTTTAATAAGAAGAAATATTTAAAAATTGCATGCGTTTTGCCCATATATTTCCATTCTTAAATAATTAATTATTCGTATAAACAAAATGGAAATATAACAAAAATCGAGTAAAAATAAAAATGTTTCACCTAGATTTTCATAAATATAACATAACTATTTACATACCAAATAAGATTTATTAAACGATTATTAAACAATTTAAAAAAACATTCGACCCAAATCTTTCACTTTCACCACCGAAATTTTATAAATATGGAATAATGGTTTTTCACTTGAAAAAAAATCTTCACAATTGCCCAATATTTTACTTCGAAACGTAATACCTCGAGACATATAAGGTGCAACAATTTTTCTGTTTTTGTTTATACGAGGTATGTAATAATCGAGTTTGAAGTAAATAGCCAAGAAGAAACGACAGACTCGCACTGAGAGTTTCTCGATAACACTTTATTTCCGTGCCCTACGCAGATCTACCCACATCTTCGAAGTACCAGAGCGTTAGACGCCTACGGAGGATGAAGAGACGATCTCAGAGTTTGCTTATTCGTACGTTTGACAGTCAGGAAATAATGGTTTCGCCTCGCCAAGAACGTTCGCGTTTGCGGACATTCTCCTCGTACCTTCAGCAATAAAAAAAAAAAAACGTTAAACGATATTTCTCTTTGCGGAAATGGAAGAAGATCGTTCGATTCTGCTTGTGACAAGATCACAGAAAACAATTTATCGTCTCTTAGATTTCACTTTATGGTACAATGATGAACTTGAAATTAATTATTTAAATAATTCTTTAATTAGTCGTGGATAAATTAAATAATTAATTATAACAATCATTAATAATATTAATTTATTCGCTCTTAAATAATTCTTGAATCAGTCGTGGATAATTACGACCTTAACATTGGCCTTAATTAATTTTGGAAAAAGAATTTATTAAAAGTCTATTTAATTGACATCGATATCAATGAAATCAATTTTTATTTGCTCGACTTTTAATCAATTATTTTTCCAATATTGATTAAGATTGATATCAAGGTCGTAATTATTCATGAATAATTCACGAATCATTTAAATCATTAATTTAGATACTTTATTCTGTAAAGTGAATCGTTAAATATTTAATAACAACTGATGTATTGAAAAACTGGTGGATCAAAAATCTAGACAGATATCAAATAATTGCCAAAATTTGTTTAATGTGGAAAAACAATAGTTCTTTATGGGATAATATTATACGAATCATTTTCGATTTTTTAATTTGAATTTTTTAATAGTTATAAACACATGAATTTAATTTAGTCCCTTATGGGAAATCCGGTTCTGTCGACGGTAATGCGAAAAGAGTGGAACTCAAATTACCACAAATTTTGGCAATATTGTATCATCAAGATTGAAGATCGAGTGATCGATTAATTTCAGATAGACTGCGCTTTTAGTTCAATGTTTAAAGTAGTGGAAGATTTATTGTAATTAACGATGCAATAAAAATGAAGAAATTCTTTTCGCGTATTTTTTTCAATTATTGGTAAAGTGGAAAGTCGATATTTCGAAGTGTTGATCAATTATTGGATCAGCTAATTGCAGCTACGTGTAAACCGTTTACTGAAGATGAACATTATTATTATTTATTTTTATTTTTCATTTTATTTATTCGTCCTTAATCGTCCCATTTTTACTCGAGTGATTTTTTCGAAAATAAAGATTTGCATCGAAAAAAAAATAAAAAATCATTCGAAATATTTTTTCATTTAACCTTTCGACTCCAATTACGCTTGAAAAACGTTGCCGCTTGTTATAAAAGAGCGGTTATTTCGGATGCTGCGGGCGGAAAAATATTTTTGATGATTTTTCATCCGGATAACCACGGACAATGTATCGAGAGCCAGCTCGCTGCCAGCTCTGCGTTATTTGAAATTTTCATCTCGCCTTAACAATATCGTGCCTCGTTCGTATGGCTCTGGTAATCAATATAATGCGACGGGCATTGTTCTCAAGCCTCCCGGGCTCCGCTATGCTACGTCCATCACTCACCGCTCGACCAACTCTCATTTTATCCCAATCTGACATCGCAAACTTTGTACAAATCCACCATACTTCGGTATTTCCAAACTAGATATTTCTCAATTTAAAGTTAGGATTTTCTTTTAATTTTTTAAGTTTTTAATTTTCCATTTCCAATTTTGTTTTTTTCATTTTTTACTTATTCGTTTTACTTTTTATTTTTTTAATTTCAATGTTTCATTTGTTAATGTTAAAAAATGTTATTTGTGAGAAATTGTTTTACGAACTTATGCGGTTGATGTGATATTTTTGAAATAACTAATTTTAATTTTATTATTATTACTTGAATCGATACAGTCGAAGGAAACAAAGGAAAAATTAACGAAAAATCGGATCGTAGCTTTCCAACGGTGCGACGAAAATGATTCGCTTTATTTTTCAAAAATTTCGATACCAGATATCACCACCGAAAATCGGACTAATTTCTTCGAAAATTTCTGATCGTCAAAACATTTGTTAAATGAAATATTAATTGATAAAAAAAATAAAATAAATATCATATATTATAAATGATAAATTACAAATATACAATATATTATAAAATAAAATAAAATGTGAATAATATATTATAAATATTATAACACATGATTAAATAATTATGAAATTTTATTAAAAAGTAAAATCGAATGTAAAAAGTTGACGAAAAATATTCGCTGCATCGGAACGTTACCAGCTTCAACGGGAATAATTTATTTATTGAGCGGTTCGAACTCGGTCATCCCTGTTTGGATTTTTGGCTGGAGGGTTTCATGAATGTTTTAAGGTAGAGCTTTCTCTGGGAAACGTTTGGTTCGGATGCATGACGCAGCGAGGGTCTCCGGGTGGACTGTACTTCCGATTTTCATTGTGCTACGTGCCTCACAGGCTTTGCTTCCCTATTCTCTTCTTGGATCCGGTACACCGTTTCTACCAGGTTACGCTCGACCATTTGAGAATTTTCGATCATTGTATTCCGACGTGCTTCGCAGGTGACGTTCTCCGCCATTTTGTATTTGACTACAGTTTCGACGTACCTTCCATGTAACGTTCTCTACTTTCCCTCAATCTCGATATTGCTTTCGACTACGAAATTCCTCATATTTGTTCCAGTAGTCTTTGTCTTGATCAGTCGAGTTGAAATTCGATCTCTTTCGATTCGATTGCATTTTTATAGCCCGGAAAACTTTCACAGTTTCTTTTTTTTTCACTATTTTCCTTCCCTCTGAATTTTTCTTGCACTCGTCTTCGCGTCGTTTCTCGTCTGAAAAAAAACCTTCAGACTTTGTGGAATATTGGATTTCTAGTGGGTATTGATTCTCGGATTTATCTGGGATATTAAATTTCAGGATTTATAATATATTTCTAAAGATATTGTATTTTTCATGAAGGATCAATAACTACAATTGTTTATATTTAGATGTTTGTTAAATATAAATAAAAAATGTTTTTGAAAATTAAATATAAACAGACAAAATTGATGAAAAAAATGTGTATTCTTTGAAATATCAAATTTATAAACGTTATTAAATGAAAAAAGATATAAACAAATATTAATAAACTTGACGATGCGCGTGAATGATTTGTCTTTTTATTTGGAAATACATATGAACCACCTTTGTCAAAAAAAAAGGAAGAAAATAAAGGACAATTGTACGAAGATTGTTGCATCGCGTATTATCCATAATAATGTGATATCGCAGAAGCTGTATTAACCCCTCGACGTATATATAATGAAAAAGCAATTTGCACTGTCCCGAGAAAAGCAGAGCTTATCACTGGTACTGATTGTCAGGGGGATATAGCCGAGTAATTAATCAAACGATTGATGATCGATATATGGGCTCGAGCAGGGTAGGTATAAAGCATGGCCAAGTTGCTGTATACGTATCACGTCAAAGGGAGAGCTTGAGCCACCCTCAAAGAGAATCAACGTTGCCACTAATTAACTCTCAGTTAGCGTTCGGACTAAGAAAAAAAAAAAAAAAAACATCACTCGAGCAGGGCTTACCATTGTACGAGAGGTCCAAGAGGTACCTTCGCCGTCTCAACCCTCTCGTTTTCATAGACTGTCTACACGCTGCACTGCCGTTAAATAATACTTTTTGTTGGCTGTCCACATTCTCAAATTGGCCCTTGAATAACGCTCTCCGAGGGATCAGTGAACGTCAATGATCCACCCAACGGAGCTTAAGAGATTTACCACACGTTACCATCAAAATTAATGGATTCTTTGTCATTTTTAACTTAAAAATTAACTTAACCTAACTTAACTTAACTTAACTTAACTTAACTTAACTTAACTTAAGTTAACTCAACTCAAACTTAACTTAAGTCAACTTAAGTTAACTTGACTTGACTTGACTTGACTTGACTTAACTCAACTCAACTCAACTCAACTCAACTCAACTTAATTTTTAACTAGACTCAACTTCCAACTTGACTTAACTTTTAACTTGACTCAACATCCAACTTGACTCAACTTTTAACTTGACTCAACATCCAACTTGACTTAACTTTTAACTTGACTTATCTTTTGACTTGACCTAACTGTCGACTTAACTTAGCTTTTAACTTGGCTTAACTCTTAACTTGACGTAGCGTTTAACTTGACTCAACTTTTAACTGAACTTCAAAATTCTTTACAAACCTTAAGTTCGTGTTAATTATCTCTGGTATTCTCCGGCTCCGGAAATGGTCTGTATTCTGGTGTTGTAAATGGTACCATTCTGTATTCTCTCTGGCGTTATTAGCTCTCGACATCTCATTATCAATTCGTCGATCCCATCGGGCCTCCGCCCATCAGGTTTTGATCAAAGTACGGATAATGCCGTCCTCCATCCTATATTCAGTTACTTTCCAAAATGTTCATCGAAAATTGGGGAATCGTGGGTTTACAAGCCTGCATTATTTAGTACATGACTTTTAATAGAAATACGTAATTTGGTAATTCGATAACGCTTCGAAATGTTAATTTTTCACTTTCAATTCTACTGACAATTATCTAATAATAATTGAAGTCAAATTTGATGATATTGTGAACGAAAGAAGAAGATCAATTTATATAATTATGTAATGCGTTAAAATCTTTTTATTATTATTAATAATTAGCAAAAAACTTAATATATTTTCAGTTTTGCAATTGCTGATTGACTCGTTGTTAAAATATATGATTATTTAATATTTCCAGAATTTATGTTGATTCGGTTCAATTCGTTCTGCAATTATTAACATCTGCAAAAGCTGTTTTTCCATAAGTGATCGTTTGAAATCCCTATCTTTGCAATTAGTAAATTATTTATATTTTTTAGTAAAAAATTCTAAGATAATTCATATATTATTGAGTATTATTATTAAATCAGTCAAAAATTCCAGTCATTTTGTATGATCTCCATTTAAGACCCCTTAAGGTCGTGATTATCTATAAAAGTGAATAATTCGGTTTGCTTTGATAATTTCGATTATTTGTGGAGTAGCTAGTAGATTCACTCCGATAAACGCGAACCGTTGCAAGTAGATAAGAATTACTTTGGTCAGACATCGAAGAGATCTTCGGGAAGAAAAATCGATACGGTCGAAGGATCAAAAGATTCTGTAAATTTATAACATCGATGTTTTCATCCTCCAGATGCAACGAAAGGCTCTTTTTTTAATTTCCAAAATTTCCTTTTGAGATTAAGCTCGATCAAAAGCTGAAAGACCTTTACGATATTTATTTAGCGATCTTAATTTACTCCGTAAAATTTGTTTTCTTAAGAATAACGAAAAAGAGACTTGGTAAAATCCGATTTTTAAAAATAATCGAACAGGGAGAACGAATAAATTTATCGTGACATTGGATTGAAAAAAAAGGGAATAAAATATATATAACACAATTAATAAAGTAAAGTATGTTTAAACATATGCTGCTTTTAAAACCCGCGAATTTCGTAGTTTTTAATTAACAGATATTTTTAATTGAAGAAATAACATTGAAAAAAAAAAGAAATACAAAATACAGTTAATAAATTACACCGTTTGAACATTACCTGCTTCAAAAGCCGTCAAATTTCAGTTCTCAATTAAGAAGAGCGAAATACGTAAAGAAAAAATGTGAAAAATTAATTTGTTCCGTCACTCGGATCGAGTGAGGAGCTTGTCTTCTTCAGTTGTCACATCAGAGGAGTGAGAAGGAATCCTCTTTGATAATTTCGAACCTCCGGCCAACCGCAATACGCAGCCTTATTCGGTATTAAAGAAGTGGTGGGGGGAGGGGGGATTTGTGCGCTCGCGCACTCACATCTTTCCCGCTCCACATCGACCTCTCCAAGGATAATTTCCCAGAGAGCTATAACCTTATTTCCCTCTCTCTCTATCTCTCTCTCTCGTCTCTTCAGAAATATCGTCACCCCCCTCCCCCTTCCTCATTCTCCGGCTTTCGTTTCCATTATATTTATGTATTTATATTTCATGTCCTTCCACGTTTCATCATTTGATGTATAATCTCACGTCAAGACGTGGGGTGACGCCTTCCAACCCTCAAAGACGGACAGCATTTGTGACGTATCGTTCGTCTGTTCCAGGACTCTACGTCCGGAAACACCCGGACATCAGAAACCCCATAATTCACTCTTATGTTATTCGTATTCGGAGTAGCAATAAGAACCGCTTAATTTTTTTTATCCCTCTGAGGAATGAAGTTGAATTAACACCTGAAGCTTTGTATCAACGATTTATCAAAATCTCCTCAATGCTCCCATCACGATATTAAAAAATCACTCGTGCTTCATCCACTTTCGTTTCGGTATTAAAAAGTCCGAATTTTTTTTTATTTATTTTTATTTTTCGTTTAGATATGAATCGATAATCATGGATTATTTGTGTTGAAAATAATTCATTTTCACTTTATCAGAGATTTTGAAAAAAAGATAGTAAATTCAACATAATAAAATCAAAATTAACAAAAATGATAATAAAATGAAAAATAACAAAAAAGAAAATAAAAATAAATCTTGCATCCAAAAATGTTAATAAAATCAACATAATAAAATCAAAATCACCAAAAAAGAAAATAAAAATAAATCTTGCAATCAAAAATGTTAATAAAAACAACATAATAAAATCAAAATCACCAAAAAAGAAAATAAAAATAAATCTTGCAATAAAAAATGATAATAAAATCAACATAATAAAATGAAAATCAACAAGAAATAAAATAAAAATAAATCTTGCAATAAAAAATGATAATAAAATCAACATAATAAAATGAAAAACAACAAAAAATAAAATAAAAATAAATCTTGCAATAAAAAATGATAATAAAATCAACATAATAAAATGAAAAACAACAAAAAAGAAAATAAAAATAAACTTGCAATATACTTTGCAAGATTTATTTTCATGGGGTTTACTGTTCGTTTATTTACGAATGAATATCCCGGTCGTTTTGGGTGGAATAGCCCATACGTAGGGTGAAATTTAATGAGTCTTGGGACGAGTCAACGAGTACAGTGAAAAGAAGCGATGAAGCTCGCAAGAGGATTTCTACGGTAGAAACGAGTGTGAATTTTGGCAGCGGTACGAACGCGTCAAGTAGCGCAACGATCCGAGGACGGTTTTACGACCAGTACAGACGTAATTTTCCCACATAGCGAACATACGGCGCTCCCTTTATCCTTCCTTTTAGTTACCCGCTCGTTAATTTACATATTTCGGTTTCTCTGTACCGGACCCATATACGAGCTATCTATTTCTGGAGTACGTGTATTTGGCCCTGCGAAAAGAGACAACGACCGCCAACGTTTCTTTGATTCATATTTTAATGGCCGGTGAGCCACGTGCTACAGACCGGAAGGAATCATCAAAGCTCTACTGTCGAAAATGATGGAAAAAAAAAAAACAGTTCCTCTATATCGAAATTCAACTGGCGAAATGTTCAAAAAATTCCTAAAATTCATTCAACTCATTGAGTTCATTCATTCGATAAATTAATTCATTTAATTCATTCATTAAAACAACTGAATTAATTTAATTCATTTAATTCATACATTAAATTAATTAAGTTCATTCGCTCGTTCATTAAATTCATTTAATTCATTCATTAAATCAACTGAATTAATTTAATTCATTTAATCCATACATTTAATTAATTAAGTTCATTCACTCGTTCATTAAATTCATTTTAATTCATTAAAAACTTGAAGAATTATATTCCTTGATAAAATAACAATGCATGAATTATTATTCAATATTATTGAAAAAGTTGATACCGTGAAAACATTTTTTCGTTAAAATACGTTTTCTTTATACACCTATTTATTATCGTAATTTTGGAATCATGAAAATCGCGACGTTTTTTGAGATTCTCATTCAGTTATCGAAAACCCAAATATTTCATAATGATATCTGATAATGAAAAAGTTATATTTAATTTTGAATAATATTGAAAGTGAAAATATTTATTAACTTTCTTGCCTTCCAACTCAATGTTAATTAGTGTCCAAAACAAAAAAAATCGTTTTTACCCCACCTCTGAACCATTGTACCCCACTGCTAAAAATACAATTATCTATTGAAAAAAAAAGAAAAAAAAAACATCGCTATTGATTAAAGTAGGAATTGGAAGACACGAGTAACCGAGTTTATCATTAACAATAATCCTCTACGGTATAACCTAGAATCCTTTTACCCAGCCAACGAAATTTTGGTTTTCCCAAGTTCAAACGAACTTCCAATTTTGAATAATCCTAATGAGCCGCTGTTGGCTTTGATTTAACTTTGGTAAACTTCACGATACAAATGAATAAAAAAAAAAAAAAAAAAAACATAAATACAAGAAAAAATAAAACTGGGAACGATTATCCAGCACGAAAAAGCTTCGCGCACGGGTGGTAGACCATTTTCCCATATTACGAGTACTTGGCACATTATCGAGAAGATAAGACGAGGCTACTGTTACCAGAGTTGATCAAGGATGTCCTTTGAAACGACGAAATCAATAATCCGAATATTCATGTTCTCGAGGAAGGAACATAAAAAGGAAGAAAACGTTGGGAACCGGAGGTTTATTCGTTGACCACAGGGATACGATCTACCGGGTTATCAGGGGGTTTTAACCGCTGATCAGACGATCCGTGTATCTTGACGCATGACCACCGTGACACAGTGAGAGCTTTTGCAACGCACGTTTGCCCCTGCGAACTGGATAAAGCCTCGAGCACGATGGGGAGGGTTTGAGACTTCATCGGGTATTACGAAAGCTTGCGGCCGGATCCTCCGTAGTCCAGTGGTTTTACTTACCCTCCGTCGACGCCGAGGCATCCCCGGTGCCAGAAGAGAAAGCCGCGAACCGGCCGCAAAGACGTTTCTCAGGGACGTTGCCCTCGAGCGCAACAACCTTCGTTGCGGATCCCCTTCCTCGTTTGTACTCCGGTTTTATCAATATCCAATATCGTCGCGCAACGAAACCCGATTCCGATCACGAATATCGGCCGCCTCCGACTTTCCTATTCTCTCGAGAAAGTCAATTATGGATACGCGTCGATAAACAAAAAATGAGGAAGACAAAAAAGAAAAGGAAATAACGAATCGAAATCTCCGTGTAATCGTCGTTCCCTTTTTTATCGGAAATATTGAGTTTCGATAAAAGTACAAACGAAAAAGGAAAACGATAGGGAATAACCGAGAAAAATTAGCGTTGATGAAAACAATATTTGTGGATTTTCTTTACTACCGAGAATTCTTGCTAATTGGCTCAAAGTCCTCTGTTCGAATATTTATTTATTTATTGTTTATTATTTGTATTTATTGGAATATTTATTTATTTATTCGAATTTATGGTACGAGTTTTTTGGGTTTTACTAACCTTTCGGAATATTTTTATTTTCGACGTTTCATCGTTCTCTCGATTCGGCCATTTTTGTTTTCGTGCCCCTTTTACCCCGTTTCGTAAGTCTCCCCTGTCCTCGTTCTTTGCTCCAGCTCTTGCTCCATTCCGTTTGATCTCAGCGACAAATGTACGTATGAATCCTTTCGTGCACGCGTGAAAGACACCAACACAGAGCAGAGGCTACTTTTGCTCGGTCGGTAATGCTTTTACTCCTCTCTGAAAATTCTTACGGAACGAGGAACGGAAGAGTGAGGTAAACGCTGCGCGTTCCCTACTCAACCTCGTTTCTCCGGCCAATTCTCTTTTTTTTTTTCAGTACGATTCCGCTGGTTCTGCCGGTTCAAAAGTGGTACCATTTTTTGAGCATTCAAGGCACCAGTCGCTGGTTTATTTTGCAAGGTGAACCATTTCCCCGCGCGTTTTAAACGACACCGAGCAAAGTCGTTCAAAGTATGGCGCGTTCGTCAACTCCCTCATTAAAAAAAGAAATTCATTTTTTTGTGCACTGTGATACAGCGATGAAGAATTACGTCCTTCGGGATCCTTCACGAGGAAATACGACGGTTATTGATTCATTAAATCTATGAAATTTGTCAAACATCTTCGTTACGTCAGCGGTCTGTTGGCGAACCTCGATATTCCTGTGAATTCCAAAAATAAAACTTACTTTTCCCTTCAAATATAACAAAAATTCCATGAAAAATAACAAAATTAACTTTGTTAAGCCGACATTTGCTGAATTTTGTACATATTTCGAAAATCCTGGTTCACCAACAGCGCGTCAGTCAGTTTTCCCAAGAAGAATCAATTTGATTTTTTTCCCCTAATGATTACAGCGTGTAACAACTTTTTTGAAATCTTTTAAAAATTATTGTAGACGATGGGGAATTTGCACGAAGAAACAAGCGTGTACATTTTTTTCGAACAATTAAAATTTGAAACAAAACATATTTAAAAATCGAAATTTCTATGCGTATTCTTCCATGAAAAAATATTATAAGAAACCCATCATTTTCCAGCTGATAAATGGTTCCATCCTGTTTTGATTCATGAAGTCAAGCTGATACCCATTTTAGTAATTCATTTTTGAGAATGATAATTTAACACGTTTATTACCGATACTTCTCGAATAATTATGTTTTTCCTCAGGATGAATATTATTGTTACGCTTAAATGTATCGTATTTAAAAAATTTCGAACCGAAAAAACAGTAGATATACCTTTGACCGATCAATCCGTTAGCGGTAACTTAATTGGTCGAGTCTTTCAGTTTCCAATCGAATGAAAAGAACCCGTCCTCAGGTTGGACTTCCTCGAGAGCTTTAAGACTACGAGCTTTAAGACTACGAAAGAACGCTACTTATCGCAAAAACGTCGCGAAAGGAGTCGGTTTTTCTTTCTCTTGAGAGTTTCGTAGGTTGACACGCGGCATCCTGGTTGATGGCGTCGTTAAGAATCCACTAATGGATGTTGAATATTTCATAAACCTTGGCCAAATTTATGACACGGTCTCGTAGAAAATCGTTGGTCCTCCGAATATCGGATTTATTATTCTTTCGAAAGAGAAAATAAAAACCATCGAGCTCGGTAACGATTTCGCCCGATTAAACGATTCAGGATCCACGACGAGCAAAAAAATACAAATGACAATTCCATACCGTTGAAATTGTTCGGAACAGCCGGTGAACGGAAAGGAAAGAGGACAAACGTGGACGTTACATTGATGACCCATTTTACAAATTCGATTAATGACTGTTTTATTATTTACTAGGTTACGCGATTCCCTCCGCTTCCATTTCGTAATTTACGTTCAAATTAACAGTTTCCATCCGCTTGAACGGTGCCATTGTTTCAACTCTGAAATACTCCCTTCTGAATTTTATAGCCGATTGGCTGAATACCTGTTTCAAAAAAAAAAAAAAAAAAAAAAAAAAAAAAAAAAAAAAAAAAAAAAAAAAAAAAAAAAAAAAAAAAAAAAAAAAAAAAAAAAAAAAAAAAAAAATGGTATACATCGTCGTTCATTCCTCAATCAAAAAAAAGCTTTTTTAATGAACGAACCTGCGCGACTTCTCTTTACCTCTTCGTCAAAAAAGTCATATTTTTTTTATCTCGGAATTTCTAATGAGTTTCCTGATATAGAACATTTATTCCGACGTATTTTGGTTTCAAATATTTTTGGCATTCTTATTTAAAGATGCGAAGATAATTTGAATTCGACAAACCTCCGATATTTGATTTTTAATAACAATGAAAATGAGAAAGTGAGAAATAAAATATTTCGTTGCTTTCCAACGATGCAAACCGTAACGAAACGTTTTAAAA
This sequence comes from Ophioninae sp. A BG-2022a, assembly GCA_030523105.1. Taxonomy (NCBI): domain Eukaryota; kingdom Metazoa; phylum Arthropoda; class Insecta; order Hymenoptera; family Ichneumonidae; species Ophioninae sp. A BG-2022a. The sequence goes on along the minus strand of JAPYZI010002605.1, from coordinate 6,173 downwards.
GTTGGTTCGACGTCGCATTACGAAAAACGATTCCTAATAACAGAATTTTCTTTTCTCTATTCTACCACGATTTCAGGGGATTGAAAAATTCGATAATGTATTGAAAAAAACAATGAGGCCACGTAACGTATCGAAAGAAAATGTTTAAATTAGATTTATTGTAAAATTAGCTATATTTTTGGAAAAAAAACCACTTTTTTAAGAACGTTTTAAAGAGCTCTTGATAATAAAAATAAACAGGAGTGAATTAAAAATAAATAGAAATATATACAAATAAATAGAAATAAATAAAAATAGATAGAAATAAACAAAAATAAACAGAAATAAATAGAAATAAATAAAAATAAATGGAAATAAATAGAAATGTAAAAAAAAATGACAGGAGGCTGCGATACGACAGGATACTCGGTTCATTAAAACGCGCAGCGAGAATATGAAAAAAACCGTTCAGCCTCGTGAACGTGAGGTACAACGGTTAGCGCCAATAATATATTTCGTTTGATAAAACCTTGGAGGAAATAAACGTATACGCGAATATCCAAGGTGTATCCAATTTATACGGTTATCCAATATTGGCATCCCTTTTCTTGCCAGGAACGACGACACGCTTCGTCACTTTAATGAGCTCCCTTGCGGAAAAATATGACGCCCCAGACGTACGTCGAGTTCCCTTTCCGCACCGACGATGATGCGGCTCCCAATATCCTTTTGAGCTCGGCTCTCGTCATACGTGCTTTCGTGATTAAAAAAAAAGCTCGCCTGATAAATCATCAGAGAGCAGCGCGTTGTTTCCTCTTTCGCATCCCTTTTCCGTTTCGTTGCGACGTGTCGAAAGAGAGTACACAGCTTTGTTGGAAAATCCACGTTTCGTTCCATTTATGAAGATACCCAAGTATTGGCTGCCTCTTTTATCAGAAATTGCTTCCTGATTATTTTATTTAATTAACTTAATGTTCGATTTAATTAAATTCAATATTTGATATTCATTTATATTAATAACATTAATAATTTAATATTAATTTGTATTGTAATATAATACTATTTAATATTATAAATATTAATTATTTTATATTGATTTTATTTTATTTTATTAACGCGCACGATACGCGTTTATTTATTAAAAAATATATAACGGAAAAAGATTTCGTTTATTCTCGGGGTACGAAATATTCATGGGAAAAATTACTATTCCGAAAATACGTGAAAAGTTATAATTACCCTTCGTTTTTATATTCGTGATTCAATATTGATTTTTCGAAATAATTATTCTTCGTAATCGTTGAAAAATTAATCACGAACCTAGTTATTAATAAAGAAAGTCGACACTTGTCATTGCTTTTTCTTCATGATTTTATTTTGTTAAATATTTTATATAGGTTAATTCTTATTACCAGTTTATATTCGTGTCATAAAGTTTCGCATTTAAATGACTTATTGATTTAATCGAGTTTTAATAAACAATATTTAATAATTATTGTAACGCAATACGAATTCATGAGAAATCCCACTTTTTTTAAATTCAAATCTTACCATTATTTTCGTGGGTATTAAAAATACACGATCCCAAATATACAGAGTAATTTTTATGGTGTTCAGGATTTTCTATGGGGTTTTATAAATTTCCATGAGTTCCGAGAAATATCAATTATCGTTCCTCTCCAAAATGTTTATTATTTACAAATAGTTCTATATTTTTTTTTTGCCGTTTTGAAAACGTGATTTATAAATTAACAAAAAATTGAATTATTTATAAAAATTTGTACGATTTCGAGAATTGAAATATGATTTTTGTTGGGGTAAAGCATATTTTTGTGGGCGACTGTTCGATCGAATTGGTGATCGCGTTAAATTCCCTCGGTTCCATAGAAATGGTCGGGACCAACTGCACACGGGAGATTTCGAGTGTAGCCGGGTATAATGGGAATGCGCTACGAGAACTTTGAACGCATTCCGCTCTGTACCAAACTCTCGTATGCGTAGAGTGAAATAATGCCCCGATTGGTCGTGCACGCGAACGCAATGCCTCGAAAAACGTAGATTATGTGTGCCCGAGTGGACTCGACAGTGAATTAGACCAATTTAGAATTGCGATTTTTTCCAGTTGGAGATCGGAATAACAGTTTTATTAATACACTGCCTGTAATTCTTCAATTTTCATTGTTTATATTTTTATTAATTAATTTAAATTAAATTCAATTCAAATTCATTTTGAACGAAAGTAAATTAAAATTTGATTAAATTTTAATTAAATTTTAATTAATTTTTATTTATATTTCATTAAATTTAAAGTCAATTGAAAAAATGGAAGAAAAAATCTTTTTTCTTCAATCTCCGAAGTGTAGTTGCGAGATTTGGGAAACACGAGATAGATCGTGGATAGATTAAAGAAATTGACAAAATTCTTGGGAATTCAAAAAATAAAAGTTCTTGTTAAAGTGCTCGATAAACACGAATTATTAGGTATTATACTATAATTTTTCACTAAGTAATTTTGGAGTTATAAATACATGAATTGACATTGATTTCTTATTTCTTATGGGATTTCTAATGTTTTTCGTACGTGAAAAAGATTCCGCAGAGCTTAACGCTTGCGAAACAAGTCGAACTGAAATCGTAGCAATTTCTGAAAATTTGCTAAATTGGCGGCAAAAAATCAACGAAAACATTTATTGGATCTCCGATTTATCTCGAAACTAAATCTACGAAATAAAATTTTGATTAATAGTGAAGAAGAAAAATAGAAAAAAAAATCTATCAATTTATAAAAAAAACAATTAATCATAATAATTCATAATACTTTCGTTATTGTATCGATATAATTAAATAAAGGAGATAATTACAATTATTTACTATAATTAATAATAATAATGATTGTATTGATAATGAATCGAGAGTGTTTCATCAGTCGCATAATATTACGCTTTCCCTCGATAGACGAAATATTTCGATGATAACCAGCTCATCACTTTCCGTTCGATTCCATCAATCTGATTTCGTGGAATCTTGCGGTCAGAATAATCTTTGCGTCCAATCTGAGTTTTTAAATAAATTGATCATCATCCGATATACGATTGGAAATGACAACTCGCGGAATTAGTGATGATGCATGACAATAGGTGTAATTAAATTCGCTGAGGTCTGTATCATCCAGTCCTCATTCCCCATATTGATCGACCTACGCTTAAGAGATACAGGATCCTCATCAGCGATAATGGAATTGATCGTAGCTATTCGCCGTTATATTCCGCACTGTAACGTGCCCAGGCGTGTATTTCGTAACGCGTTATGAGCCCGGTTGTTCTTTTAATATTCCAATACTCGATCATCCCTACTGTTTCGGAATTTCTGATCGAGCCTTACTCTCTTCGTACCGATTTCAAAAACCCATCGAAAAGCCCCTATTGAAATCTAATTCTCTCGCGCATGCAAAGCTTCAAAGCTTTTATCGAACGACTCCTCATTTTTCAAATTTCATTTTCAAATATCCCGAAATTCTTTGCCGTTTCAATTGTTTTCGAGTCCTCGAAAATTCGGCAAAAAAATATTGGCACGTTTTACATCGACGAGCACCAACCATCGTCGTTCGTTTTCTGATAATTGGGATTCGAAGTTCGCGTCGTTTCGAATAAATGAACGTTCTTTATTTATTTCATTTTATGCAGTTGTTATTTTTTAACAATTTTTTTCGTAATTTTTTTATTTCATTTTTATTTTATACTCATTTTATTTTGTTTTATGAATTATAGAGCACCAACCCTCGTTATTCGTTTCCTGATAATTGTGATATTACGTTTTCATCATTTCGATCAAATAAAAATCATCTTTTTTATTTTATGATCATTCTTCTTTTTATTGTTCTCAATAACAATTTTTTCATTCTGTTTTTACACTCTCTTCTTTTATTCATGAATTTTCTGCGACACGGATTTGGGTTCGGGAAATAACGAGAATACTTTTTGAAATAATCATTCAGCGATTTCAAACAAAAATCTGAAATATATAATTTTGATAAATCGTAGAATTGAGTAATTGAAAAGAAAAATATTTGTTTGTCTCCAACGATGGGAACGTCAAACATATTTTCGCTTATTTAAAAAAAAAAGCAATAAAATTCATGAAACAATAAAAATTCAAAACCCCAACCCAAGAGTAGATAAATCGTCGAAAAATTCATCGAAAACAAATTGGCACGTCCAGCGACTCAAAATTCCCAGCACCAGAATCAAATAATCGATTTAATGCACGTGACAATAAATTTGACAAAACGTATCGGGCAAAGATAAGGTTAGATTGAACCTTGCCACTCTGCTTCGAATCGTATTTTCAACCTATCCGATATGATTTTTACCTTGTTCCTCCGAGTCGAGTTCTCTTCCACGTCTTCTTTTTATTCGACGTACAAAAAAAAAAAATCGTACGGATAAGTCAAAATGAACCATAGTTGGAGTTCGTTCGTAAGAGCTCTCGAAAGAAAATATTTAACTTTTTTCGTTTAGTATCAAGTTGTCCCAGTGCTAGGATTTATTGGTATAAGGTTTCGCTAAAAAGTTTAATCTCGGTTTGTCATCCCCACTTTGCCTCTCTCTCTTTCTCTCTTTCTCCTTCTCTCGCAAAAACATGGCATGTTACTTTTAATCTTCTCAGGTAAATAGTAAGCTTCCCAAGAATACGGACGTACGACAAAAGGCTATTAGTATCTTCATACATATATATATATATATATATATATATATATAAAAGCACCAATCCTATTTCAAGACAGTTTCTTTGTTCGGAAATCAGTGGAACGACAGTTATTCTATATACGTTTGTAAGTATGAATGAAGCTCTGAAGATTTCGCCCAGTATCCGATTTCTTCTCGACCGCGTACGAAGAAAGAGTATATACGGGGAATTCCATTCGGATTCGAGCTTGGTCTGACCCGTCTCTTCTCCGATTTAACCGGTGATTTTTCACGTCATTGTACTACGTCTAAAGAGTACTCGAGAATTTTTTCAGATTTTTATCGGAGCGATTCGAACTCAAAATATTTTTTATAAACAAAAAAATTAACGCCCACATAAAAAAATCAGAAAAAAATCACAAAAATCCTGTGTCGGATATCAAACACTGTGAGCGTTGAGAAAAAGTGAGAGCGCGTTTCGTTTGGTCAAGGATGCGCTGTTTTTGCAAAAAAAAAAATTTTTTATCGAAGCGATAGCACATAAATCATAAAAAATAAAAATAAAATTTGAAGAAATTCTGGTCAATTCTACATGATGTCATGTAATTTTATTCCTCTTTAACTTTTTTAAATTTTTCCTTTTTCTTTTTTTTTTTTTCATTTTTTCGTTCGAAAAGAGCGCGTCGTAGGCCAAACGAAAAGCGCGCGCGCTTTTTTTCAACGCTGACAGTGTTTGATACGTGATGCAGGATTTTTGTGATTAATCGCCGATTTTTAAATTTGGGCGTTAATTTTTTAAAAAATTATTGTGAAGTCAAATCGTTGTAAAGAAATTTGGAAAAATAGTCGAGTGACTTTTAGAGATAGTAGAACGAGATAAAAAATTGCGGGTCGAATCGGACAGGTGACGCGTCAGACACTGGTCGAATCGTCATGGAATGCCCCATATATATATGAATGTGTATATCACACATATGTGATTGCGTCGAAGGAGAAATCTAGTATCATTGTCCAAAAATATCGTCAATAGCGAAAGAGACCTTTTTCAGCCTTACATATTTCGTTTCTTATCGCGTTTTTTCAGAAAGCCAATGGTACTTCATCGCTTCCTCGTAATACCGTACAGCTATCGATGGATCCCCGCGGGTTTCACAAAAATAAATGAATTCCCGTTGTCGCGGGACTTTTCTTCGTCGCATTGGTAAAACTCCAATAATCCGGGAAAATAATAGAAGGAAATTCAACTTTTTCGTAGGATCAATCGAACCTCGTTAACTTTGCAAGTTTGACAAAAGTTTTTTTTAAATCCTTTTTACTCTTTCTTCATGAGTAAATAGGATTATACTTATTTCAATGAGTAATTATGATTACTTGTCGATGAATGAAACATTTTGGGTTTTGGAGAAAATTAATGGTAGATTCGTTCTCAGGAGATAAAATTACATCGAAATGGGTCAATAAAAAAAATATTAAAAATCAAAATTTTTTTTTTATTTTTGAGGGATAAAC
>JAPYZI010002604.1:0-25298 GCA_030523105.1 Ophioninae sp. A BG-2022a | reverse complement strand
ACGATGGATCGTAGCTCGCAATTGCTCCCATGGTAACCACAACCTGCACAATTATTTTCAAAATTTTTGTAAATGCCGAGCATGTTCCTCTTAGAGCAATCGTCCTGCATATACACAATACATTTCATGCAAAGCGGTGGAATCGTGCGGGAGAAATTCGATTTTGAAATTTCGATGTGGCCAGGAACGTGTTCGTCATTCTCTCAAAAAATTCAGTTTACATTTTTCTCGATATTTTGATATTGCTAAGACCTAGCGCTTTTCACTTTTCGTCAAAAATGGAATTTAAGAAGATACCGTCTGCGAAAGATAGGATCCAGAATCCTGAATCAACGATTGGTAATATGATATCGCTTTTGCCAGCCGCCGGTAGAGAAGGAATCGTTGTCGGTCAGTTACCAACGCGAAACCTGCATCGAAGCTCAGCGAGAGCTTTCCTTTGCCAACGGTCGCCTCTTCAAATTCTGTTTCGTTGCCCTCTGAGATTCTATATTATCTTGTCCAGGTTGATCCCGGGGGAGGTATTCGGCTTCTCATATGAATAATTCATCACATCACTTTTACTTTGTTTGCTCGAGTATCATAATAACGTAGTCACGCGACGTTGAGGCGTTCCTTCCTCTAATCATACGATCATTTCTCACGATCGAGGTACGAAACAAGTTTTTTTTTCTGATATCGTGCATCTTTTGTTATTGTTTTTTTCATGTTAAAAAAGGAGACATTTAAACAGTGATTCGTTTGGAAAAAAAGTATGACGCGGTGTTCCGGATGTAACATAATTAATATTTTGTGTTTAAGCAACGAAAAAAAAGATAATTTGTGTTTAATAAAAAATAATTGATATTTTGTATATATATGTATGTTATTACATATATACGTGCATATATGTAATTGTGCATCTAAATGATAACTTTTAGTACTTAGTAATACATTTATTTGTATTTTATTAATATTAATAGTAATATTAATTACGATACTATTAAAACTAGTATTTAATAATTAATAATTAATTGAACAGAAAGAAATAATTCGTATTTAATATGAAATAATGAATATTTTATACATACATTTATGCATGCAATATCATAAATTTTAGGTTTTTATAATAAATCGATTTACATTGAAAATTAAAAAAAAAACGCACAGCGATAAGACAGAAAAATAAATGATGCAATCTTATTTATTTCCTACGATTACAACGCTTATTAAGTTTGTGATATCAGTGTTCGATCATCAATATTCAATATTCATTAACTAAATATTAATAATTAAACTTTTTAATTTTTTTGAAGTATCGATAAAACATTAAATATTGAATGATATATATTAACGTTAATTTACATACTTAAAATCTTTAATATTAATATTTATTTAAATAATGTAGATTTACATATTAATAATAACTTTTAAATATGAAATATCGTAATAGAACTTAAAAATTTATTGAATGTTCGTCGTTATTCGATTATCCATTAAAATAATATATGATAATAAATACTTAATTTACAATAATTAATTAACGTCGTGTCATTTACGAGTACAGCGAATCGGTTCCGCAACAACTGACATTTGGAAAAATATTTTTTATTAAACATTTGCTTCTCCGACCATTTCGATTAATAGTTTATGTTTTTCCTGTTCCAGCTTCCGGATCTGAACAGTCTCGATGAAAAAGTGAGTACCTCTGATCATTTATTATCCGATCGCACACAAATATAACTTTCAATCTTAGCCGTTCGCGTTTTATAGCTCCGCTCGAACGTCCCTTGGACGATTTCTGACCAAAATAATATTTTCATCCCCCACTCCTCTGCCACGGTATTTCTCGTCGACACATTGATGACTCGATCAATCGACTTCCAATGTCGTTTTAAAAAGTCGTATATTATTGTTAGAAATTTATTCTCGTATGTGAGAGTCAATAATACGCGAATGAAATATCTGCAATAAAAAAAAATATTTTTAATGAAAGGGAGAAAAAATATAGGAAAATAAAGGTGATAAAAAATGAATGAATTATAAATAATATGAAATGTAAATTATAATATATAAATTAAAATAGTTCGAAACGTGAATAATAATAAATAAAGTAACAAGAAAAGTGCATACATTTTGTGACTTGGGCTCGTTTTAGAGTCTATTTAAGTGAGTTGTTCGCGGAAGGAACGTGCTAGAATGGAACGTACCGATCAGTCACCCCAGTCTCTACGAGGTGAAACGTTAGTCATCGTCTAGTTCCTTTCTCCGAGATCTTGTGTCGATCCATTGCCCTCTCTCTCTCTCTCTCTCCCTGTTTTATATGACTGGGTAATTCTGCATTTACGTTTACAAGCTCATAACAGTAATTATCCTGAGTAAAGCTACATTTATATTTCCCGGAAAATCTTTCTTCGTGTATGGATATCGATGATCTGGAAAATTCAAATTTATTATTATTGTAAATCAAATTCGATATATTATTTTTATAATTGATTTACACTTCTCGCTTTTTGCAAAATTTCACGACATAAAGCAATTAAGCATATTGTTTCATTCGTGAATATTTTGTTTGTTTGTTATTAAATTTTTTTAAGAAAAATTACATGATTACTGTTAATAACTATTGAAGAACGAATATGCCTAGATTAAAAGTGGTATTCAAAAAACAAAAATAGATCAAAATTTAAAAAAGACAGAAGTGAAAAAAGCGCTATGCAATAAATGGAATACCGACTATATCGTACTCTCTGCTAAGTAGACAAGTAGTAAAGGTGTTGAATAGTCAGACTCCACTACACGAAGTTTTATTTTTCGAAACTTTATGACTTCCGGCAAAATACTTATGTACACGTGCTACATAAATCTTCTCTGCATACTATAAAAAAAAGTAGTTAATCATAAAATCAAATAAAAAAAAAAATCTTTTCACTATATAAAAAAAAAGAATAAAAAGTGAAAAAATGAAAAAAAATGAAAAAAAAAAAAAAAAAAAAAAAAAAAAAAAAAAAAAAAAAAAAATTATATTTATATATAAAAATGAATATTTTTTGTTTTTTTCAATTTTTTTTTTTTTTTTATTTTTTTTTTTTTTTTTTTTTTTTTTTTTTTTTTTTTTTTTTTTTTTTTCATTTTTTTTCATTTTTCTTTCTTCCGTCTATTATTCTTGCCGTCTCCACGCAGATTTTCTTAACGTGACAAAGTCCATTTCCTGAGGAATCTTTAGAGCGGAATTCGTTCGAGGATTTTCAGGCCCGATGCAAATACCTTTGAAAATATAGGTACACTTGCATGTGATGCTGCATGCTAGTACTTCCTATATACGGAGCTTTAATCGGCCGCAACTCGCCTTGCCAACGAGGACACACCGATCGCTCAATGTCCACTTCGCTGTTTTCGCATGGTTAATACTGCAGCACCCTTCCTCTCCACCTTCGCCGCCAATCCCTCGTTCTCTTTCTCTCACTGACGAGAATCTGCTCTCGCAAAGCTCTCCTCTTTCTCATCATCTCGGCCACGGATATTTGGGTTAATGTCTCTTGGCAAACGTATGGATATATATATATATATATATATATATCGTGCACTCTCGATTGAACTCTCTCGAGTGCACAAAAATCTTCCAATCTTCCTCCTTGTTCAATTTGTTTGCACCATGCAACCATACGACTCTTTTTTCTCGATTTTTATTATTTATATTCCTTATTTCAGCGGTTTATCTTTGTACTTCTCCCTTTCGGATCTTTTTCCTGTCTTCACTCTCGTCTGACATAAAAATAATTAAAATGAAAACAAAAGAAAAATAAAGAAATAAATGAGATGTCAATAATGCTGTGATTGATTTATTATTAAATAACATTTGTTTAAAATCAAATATTTATTTATTAACAAATAAGATCCTTGCTACAATATTATTTATGATTTTCTTTCGTAAATTGAATTTCAAATTTTATACGTTTTAATGTGAGTCATCAATATTAAGAATGAACGATTAATATTAATATTGACGTTTTTTCGTTTCAAGTTATTGCAACTACTGAATGTATTAACAAATTGTATAATTGTCCTCCTCGACGTACGGCGACCTCTTCGGTCTCAACACCCAATTGGCTCGCTTAAAAAAAATAATAATTCAGTGGTTGGTGCGAGGCCCAAAAATCACCTTATTTTTCGATCAAATCTCGTGTCAAAAGAAAGTACGATAAAAAAAATGTATATGTATATAACAGCGTCCCACGAGACGCGAAGAGCGGTCGTTCGTCGTTGGCTGTTAGACGTCGTCGTCGATTATGACGATGTCGACGTTCCGGGCGCCACGCGCCGCCGAGTTTGCCGGCGACAAAATATCCATGTCGGAGCGGAGGGAAAGCAAGTCCAGTGCCAGGCATCGTTCGTAAACAGGATGGAATTCACGCGCATGCATATTCAATAGGGTGTTGTCGTCGCGGGCTCCGAGGATTCGTATTATCTCGCAAACATTATGAGCTCGTACTGATTCTTCGCGCTTAAGCCTGATTTTTTTATCAGGCTTAAGAAGATTTTTATAATTTTTTATTGCGATTATGAATAAAGATATCGACAAGTTTTGTTAGGCTCAATAAATACACTCTTTAAACACTATAAAACAAATTTTTAATCATACATTTTATGTACTTTTACCATACAAAAACACCATTAGAATGGAACGCCTCGTGTGTCTACGGGAAACCCCATACGATAGAGACGGTTCGATGTAATCGCAATAATGATGATAGAAATATCAATAATCATTATTATAATAATAAACAACAATTATCATAACCATTTGGACAACAAATTATTTTTGTCCAATGTTAATTTAAAAAACAGCAAAAATAATAATCATTTTAAATATAAAATAATCTTTATAACTTTATTATGGTAATAATAATATCAATAACCCGAACAAAGCCAATCAATAAATAAAATAATAATAATCATAATCATTTGAAACGTAAAATAATACATTTACAACAATATTTGTTATTTTTGATAATACATTTTATGCACTTTTAACATAGGAACACACTATTCGAATAGAATGCCGCGATCAGTTGGTTTAGGCTGCTGTTGAAATCTCAAACAGTGTGCCATCCAAAAGAGACAGATTTGGAATTTTTAGTTTCGATGTATCACTAGTAGCAAACGACTGAACTACAATTTTTAACGAACGTGCAAAAAAAAACAAACTGGCGGGTAAAAAAAGAAGAAACATAAATGGATGTTTTTTCTCTACTTTTTGTCAAAAAGAAAAATGTAAATTTCAAAATAATAAAAAATTAAAAGTGAATAATTATTTAAAGTAAATAAAAATTAAAAACTAAAAGTAAATTATTTTTTAATTTATTCATTAAATTGAAAATTACAAGTAAAAATGTAAATTTATAGATAATTCTAGTTCAGTCGGATTCCACAGGTGTACGGAATATGCGGTTGAAATTTTCTAACAATCGATCTCATTAGTTTCGAAAATATTAGCACTACGAAAAAGTAGTTTAGAGCTAAATGCGTTAAAACATTTTTTCTAATGGAAAAATAACGAACAATCTAACAATTCTTAAATATTCTTTAACACATTTGTTGTAACAAATGTAAAAAATGATATCGATTTTTTAAATCGAGCTCTTACAATCTGCGGTGATTCGAGCTTCTTTAAGCTTGAGAAAATCTATACCACTCCATTTTTTCCACCCCGTTTTGGGGGATGAAAAACTTGATGTCCTTCATATTTCTTCTCGCAACCTTCCATTCCTGCCGCCATTCTTCGCAAATTTCAATCCATCTTCGAGATGGTGAATTATAAAATTTGAAAAAAGAACAACCGTTATTTTTCTGCACGTTCTTTTAACGGGCAATATGGCGGTTGAAACGCAGACGAGATGGTGCTCTCTCGACTGTGGAGGAACGTGATGGTAGCCTCGTTATTCCATTTCACAGCGCGTTTATGGGAACCAGTGAACGCCACAAAAGATCGTTCAAAGGTCCACTCGGAATTCCCAGGCTGTCTCGGTCACATTATGTGAAAATTTACGTGCGTTTCAACGTCATAGCAATAATATTAAATAAATATATATATACGGTGTCCTACGGCGGAATGTAATCCGTGAAATGGGGGTTGAGATGGGGGGTTGGGGGTGAAATCCTGTGTCGATTCATATAATCATGTATGCGTCTCGGATCAACCCCTGAATCGTTATTATTTTTTTTTAAGTTCCCTCATTCACTAGTTGCAATAATTTGAAACAAACAAAATATCAATATTAATATTAATTGTTAATTATTAATATTAATAACTCCCATTCAAACATATAAAATATAAAAATAACATTTACGAAAGAAAACTCCTTCTGGGATCTTATTTATTAATAAATTAATATTTTATTTATAACGAATTGATAATCCAGCAAAAACGCAGTTGGAAAAAATAAAAATAAAAGAGATCTCGACGCCTACTCCCATTGTAGGGCACTATTCTAGTCTCTGTATATACGTAGATAAACCTGTGAGGCTATAAATTTCCTCGTTCATCGTGTTCTCTTTACCGGAGCGCATATGAAAACTCATTTATGTGCAGTAAGCTTATTCGAATTTTAAAAATGTGCGTGTGGACCACGCGATACGAGTGTGTCCACGAGAAACCCCACACGATAGAGACGGTTCGGTGCTATCGCAATAATGATGATAAAAATACCAATAATCATTATCAGAATAATATACAACAATAATCATAAGAATTTAGTCATCATAGTGTAGTTACTATGATTTTGTAGCTGGTTACGATTTCATAATCGATATTACTATTAGAATATTTTGTTTTGTGTATTATTATCGTTATTGTTACTATGAATATATATTATTATTAAAAATGTTGATTCAAATTATTATTATTTCTGCTTTTTTTAAATTAATACTGCACAGAAATAATTTGTTGTCCAATATTAATTTAAAAAACAGCAAAAATAATAATAACTATTAATATAAAATAATATTTATAACTTTATCATAGTAATAATAATAATAATAATAATAATAATAATAATAACCCAATCAAACCCAATAAAAAATATAAAATAATAATAATAATCGTAATAATAATTTGAAACGTAAAACAGTACATTTGGAACAATATCATCTAAAAAAACAACAACAACGATAATAATAAATAATCATAGCAACAATAACGATAATAATACACAAAAGAAAATATCGCAATAGTAATAGCGATTATGAAATCATCACCAGCACCAAAACCATAGTGACTACACTGTGATGACAAAATCATCATCGAATGACAATGACAGCTACAAAATCAGGAACAATAATAATAATAATAATAATACACAAGCAGGAATAAATATGGGTTTTGGACACATGTGTGCACGTATTGGAATGTTCACGCTCGATCTGGAGTTTATAAGGTAAACGTTTAATGGCACGATAATGTTTTGAGCGTGAGAGTTGGGAAGCTCGAGAGAAAGAGACAGGAAGAGGAACGGAGAGACACGTATAGACACGTGTGCACCAATACGTTGATATTTGTAAAACGCGGCTGGCCGTATATGGCAGCTCTCGAACTCGGTAAACAACAGTGGTTGCCAAATAGCTCGTACTATTTATAATTGAAAAGCCATTTGCTCTTATGAAATGATACGCTTTGACCGGATCTATACACCGTTTTGAGATAGGCTCACAATTATAAGGCGGCCATGTGTTTTTTCAAGGACTCGACCGTGAAGACTGCGATAGAAAAAATCTGACGTTTGGTGGGTTGTCGAGAGCCCTTAAAAAAATATATACATATATATATACAACGTATGTTGTGGGTGTGGCTTAAAAAAATATTGATACTCTTTCTAGCAAAATCGAAATTTCGTTTTACAAAATTTTCTCATTTATATATATATATATATATTTTTTTTTAATATTATTTGTGAAATTTTCAAAAATTCGTTGCATTCAATTTTTTAAAATCATTTATATGTTCGAATTTTATAATTATGTTTTTATAATTGATATATTGTAAATACGAGAAATATTAGATTTTTTTTGTGACAGCTACTAGATTTTATAAAAACTGGTTGATTTTTTAAGGAAGGTTAAGATTTCATTTTGAGGTTAGCTGAATGGAGATAACAAAATTTCAATACGAAATTATTATGATAAAGTCTTCGAAAATGAAATTTTAATTTGTTAAGACAAGTTTTTGGTAATTTATTATGCATATTTTACTTTGAATAGAATTTCTTATGTTTTTTTTTTTTAACTCCGGTTTCTTAAATCAGCTGATTTTGTTAAAAGTGTAATTAAAAATGGTTTAGTATTATTTTGTGTTGCAAAAGCTTCACGTAAATTCAGTTATTCTGTATATATATATATATGTGTCTGTGTTTGTGCGTTGATAAAAATATCCCGAGCGTGGATAATTAAAAAAAAACGATCGAGTATCGAGACAATTATGGAAACAATTGCCAGGCTTTCCCTGGCAATAATCATTAGGTTCCATTTTCAGCAATTTTCGATGCCTGTTGTTTGATTAACAATCGCCTTCCGTCGAATTATCATCGGTTGAATCAAGATACTGATCAAATAGCACGGTATTATCTTTTCGTTTTTATCATTTCCTTCTGGCACTTGAGCACCAGTGTGGAGAGAGTTCTTCAATCATCCCATCGCTAATTGAAAAATAAAGTAGAAAAACAATTACGAGAGAAAAGATTATTTCTTTCGTTTCACAATCTCATTTAATATTTTTATTCAATTATAACGATATTATTTTAGAATTTCCGTGCGTCGAAAAATTGAATAATTAATATTTTTGCAAAATATAATCATTAAATCGACGTGCATTAATTTAAACAAAAAGTAATTATGTAAAATTAAAAAAAAAATGGTACTTCCAGGTGACATCATCGATGATGTTTTTTTTTATATTCGTTTCACCATTGATATTTCCATCCATCTCTAATAACATTTATCTATCAGCAAATAAAAAATAATTAAAAAAAAAAACAGCATAAAAGACGAGCGTAAAAATGAATTGAGATGCGAGTGGGAAGCACGCGCGCGTTCTCATTAGAAATTGTCGACGATGCTAATTTTCTTGACTAGGCACGCGCGGGCGCCCGAGACGATTATTACAGCGGGAGAGAAAAAGCTCTTAGGATCACGAGATCGAGGACACATTGCGGGTTCTCAATCGTGCAGCACTTAAATGCACAAACGCTGGTGTACCTTCAACATATAAATCGATCTTGCAACTCGTCGCTCGAAAGATATTGATTGTAACGAAGCCCGAGCTCGTTAGTCGTGGCTATGACCGATAAGGAGTGTACACACTCACACACGCACGCTTAAACATTTACATTTTTATAGTGTAACCGGGAATCCGAATTATACCCCGAAAGGGATGATTTAAAATGGATTTTTAATCGAATTAAGCTCGATCTAAATTTCTTCATCGACCGTTCATTAAATAACAATTTATCCGTCAATTGTTCTTTAAATAAAAAACTCTCCATAAAGTTTTCGTTAGATAAAAATTTTCCCATGAAATATTCATGAAAATTTCCATGAAAATATCTGCATTAACTGTTCCTTAAATAAAAATTTCTTTATAAACTGTTCGTTAAATAAATATTTTTCCATCAACTGTTCGTTCAATGAAAATTTCTCTGATAACTATTCCTTAAATAAAAATTTCTCCATCACCTGTTCGTTAAATAACAATTTTTTAATCGACGGCTTATTAAGTAAAAATATTTTCATCAACTGTTCGTTAAATGAAAATTAAAAGATACAACAAGATTTTTGAAAATTTAAGAAATTATAGTTTTAGATAGAATAGTTTTTTGATTTTTGTAAGACAATAGGCTTTTTATAAAAAAAATTAAAAAAAGATCCTCTCTAAATATTAAATAAACAACATCATCCTCTCCAAAAAGTATCACTTAAATATTCAGAGTGGAGTATTTGTTAAAATTATTTATTTTTCGTATTCAATATTCAAATTACTCAGCTTTAATCGTTGCTGAAGTTTAATTTGATTCAAATCACCTCTAAAATGATCTCTTTTACGAAATAGGTCAAATTTCTGATCACCCTATATATGAGGGAAGAACACATAAGCCTATTATTTTCTCAGGGATCAAAAACGATGTCTTTGTATATAAAAGTGCGATTTAACGAACTTTAGTGGGTCAAGAAGATACGAAACGATAGAAATTGGATTCCGATAAGGAGGACTAGTTTTCTTTTTTTTTTTAATAGTTCGATATGTCTTTACGATTTTATAGCCTGCTTTGTCTTGCTCTGAGCAAAAGAAATCTAATACTTGAGATACGACTGCAGTGTAACAGATTCTTTAATTTAATTGGACTTCCAGTGTTGAAAAATAAATTGATTATTGAATTGATTTTTTATTTTGTTTAAACATTTGATTGATTCTGTATACCTATTCGTTAAGATCGACAACGCTGGTAGACTCTTTCGTTTGTTATGATGAGAAGAAGAATCTTTTTTAATCATTTAAAATTACTAACGATTAGTACAAAATTACTGATTATTAAAAAAACGGTCAGGCAAAATAACTGATTATTTCAGAATCATAAAAAAAATTACTGGCTCCCAAAAATTCATAATTAAATTAACATTTTTATTGATAAACAAGGATAAGTAAAATAAGGAATTTTTATTTAAAAAATGTAGCAAAGAAAACCCAAACATTCAACCCGACCATTTGAAACGAAAAGTTGCAACCATCTTCGTACGAAAATGTCTCATCACTAACACACACATACCTACGCCCTGATTTTTTTTCAAAAATAGTAGGTATTTCCAAAAAAGAAAGAAAATCATAAAAAACAAAAAGCATGTCTGTTCCGAGTGTCGTCGAGACCGCGATGTCGCCTAGACTTTGGTGTATCCGCAAAAACGATAAGATTTATCAAAGCCCAAGAAGTTCGTGCAAAAGAATTCGTTCTCTCGTTACGAAAATGCAGATTGCGAAACGATAAATCAGGGGATTCAAAATGGTCGTAAAATTGCCGAGTCGCGGACGGATAAAACGATAGTCCCGATGTTTCCCCGCGATATCCGTGTTTTCAGCCAAATATCAGGCAGCGAGTAAACCAAGTGTGCATTTGTATAGTCGTCGCGTGCCAAATTCCTGAACAGTTCGGTTCATATCCGTGAAGAATTTCCAGTCCCGGCGACGACCTCTGAATATGACATATTTATCTTCTCCTCCCTCTCCCCCTCCCATCTCTGCCCCTCACCCCCTGTCAGGTGTTTTGATCCTCCCACGAAATTCGCAAATGTTCCCTCGAGATTTATCAGGTCGAGTTTCGTACACGCGTCGATCGAGTCCAAAAAGATATACCGATATAAAATCGCTCGCCAACAACGGTATCAAACGTCAAACGAGAGGAACTAAAAATAAACGATTTTAAAAGTTGGTCCAAAATAAGAGAATCGTGTATTTACTAGTTTAGATTTTGTCGTACGTTTAGTGTTGCAAATATAGCTCATTTAATAATAAATTAATTATTAGAAATGTTAGTTTTCCAGTTTCGATAATATTTGAAGTGATATTCAATTATTTACTGTCAATTTGTCATTCAAAAAGTGTTTTTGTAAAAATTTTAATACCTGATGTATTATCATTGTATTTGGATCTATAATTTCTTGTATTTTCAAGAATTTTTCGATTTATCAATATCCAACCAATAACACCTTAAAAGTACTTTTTCCTCGTCGATAGCGTTCAGTTTTTGCGGTGCGAAATGCACGCGCAAACGCATCGAGACTCGTTGCGCAATGAGCCGGAAAACTCGATGGAGATTTATTATGTGGCAATAAAAGTAGCCAGAGAGAAAGTTTCCCATGGCATCGTGACCACGATCTTTCGAAGATCGTTTGGATTCGTTTCATATATGTATATATATATAGATATATAGATATCTATATTTATCTTATAAAACTTTTTCTCTTTTCCGAGAGAAAATTATTTCGCCGATAGCTTTTGGCGCGAGGAAAAGGGTGGTGTCGGAGCGCAGCTCGAGTGATATTGCATACAGGGTGTCCATTTTGTATTGGACGTTGCGGATGTACGAATGGCGGTCGAATTTTCGTTGATTTCTTTTTCTCGAAAGGGATTTTCGAAAACGGAACTTGGAAATGGGAATTGATCAAGGGAACTCGATTCCAGTTCGAAAGACCTTTCAAATGACCCCCCACACGATGGGGTTCACGAGAAAAAAAAATCGCTCATTTTTGGTGAGAGGAACGAAACCTAAAAAGTGTTTTCCGCAGGATTTCTCTAGGTATCGCTTAAGATTCTAATTGGACACTTTTTTAAAGCTTCACACATAGGAGCCTGAACTGAATCTGGCTGGACCTATGTCTCGCGTGTTTCACTACAACTGGAAGTCGAAAGAAGGTTTGGGAGGACTAGCAGAGGCTAAACTGGATCGAACGGAGGAATCCTCGTTGCATTGAACTCGAGAAATGGATATTCGTAGATTTAATGGAAGCTAGCTACTCGTGCTATATAAAATAAGTGCTGAGAGGTTCTTGAGAGGTTCAGACGAGGTTCGTTACGAAGGCTGCAAGGAGGCCCAATGTTCTTTCAGAGGAAAAACGCATTTTCTCAGCGTCTACTTGACGGATCTGGATGAAATAAAGTACAAACAAATTCTGAAGCGTCCTTTTTCACATGAAGAACTTTTAGGGAAAAAGGAGCAACCGTTTTCCTGTAAATTTTGTTTTATTGACTTTTTATGGGCGAAGAAAGATTCCAAAGGATGGTCAATGTCGTTTGACCGTTCTAGTCTAACCCAACAGCTTAATTCCAACCAGGGAAGAAACGGATATTCCAGGGTCTCCCAATATTACCTAGGTGTGAGTTTTATAGGCGATTTGATGTAGGCAATGCGTTGATGAAGCTACATCGAGTCTGTTTGGTCTAAGACACGTGCTGGAGCTACATGCTGGCTATCCTCGTGCTTTTTTACCGAAGAATACATCACCAAAGCTGCTGACCCCGGTGCCAAAATATTCACGAACATGAGTTCGAAGGCCCCTTCACCATACCGGTCCGAGAGCTCGTCCGAAAGTAAAAATAAAATCCGAATTAATCGTCCGAAATGTTTCACACTTGATTCTCTCTCTCGCTATAACGTGGTCGTGACATTGATCAGCTGTCCTGATTTTTCTTTCGCGCGAAACTATCTTCATGAAATTTAAATATTGTTTTTGAAATGTTTGTGATGAGTCTTTGATAATTCCAAAAATTCAAAGTGTAATCTGATTGCGTTATTGAGTCGGTGCTCGAAGATCATGATTTTAGAATTTTTCTTCGTTATATAAACCTTTTTCGTTTTGTTGCTTTTTTGAATTTTTATAATACTGATTTATATTCAATTTGAGTAATTCTACTTTCCTTTCAGGATTTTCTTAATATTGATTTATCTTTAGAATCTTTATAATTCTTATTTATTTCTGGGATTTTCGTAACCCTGATTGAGTTTTGGGATCGTAGATATTTACACTTCTTTATACTTGTATCATTCTGTATTTTTTTATGACCTGAATCATTTCATCGATCGTTTTTTCTGCCTGTAAATTTCGAAATATTAAAACTAGACCGTATATCCATTTTGAAAAATATTAATTTTAATATTTTCTTCCGTTTAGAAAGTCATGATAAATATTACATTTTTAATGTCTTTCCAAATATTATTATATTTATAATTCTGCTTTTATTTCAGAATTTTCATGATTCTTTTCTATTTTCATGATATGATTCATTATGTCATTTTTGCCTTTTTAGGATCATTTTTGTTCTATCTTTTTCATGTCTACCAAAGGGATTGTTTTTTTTAGTATTTGTTACATTTCATTTCTTGGATAAATATGAATGTTTATTCGAGATAGCAGTCACTCGTTGCACACGGTGCATAATCCGCAGACGAACGAATCGGAGATCATCACGCTCGGCTGAATCCATAAATCATCGTTTAGCAACAGGATAAAAAATATGTACAGGGTGGCGAACATGAAACAGCTATATATTTTCACGAGTCTGGAGTCGTACATCGCTTTGTTTTAAAATAACGTTTTTTTCTCTAAAATTTGAAAATCTAAAATATAATCTTTCCTTTCAATAACAAAAAATTTTAATTGATATTTTTATTTTGTTTGGACTAATACTAACCCTATTATTTTCTTCTAATTAAAAAAAAGAACATTCTTTCTTTTTTGAAAGAATAAAAAATAATTATTTTATTTCCGATCTAAAAAAATGTTATGAAATATATTTTCTTCCATCCGGAAAAATAGTAAAAGTAGTACTTTCTTCTTTTCTGAAGAGCATTAAAGATAACACTTTTCTTTCATTTGCGAAATATGACAAATAATACTTTCTTACATTCGAATAAATAAAAAAAAATTATTTTTCACTCAATTTGAAAAGTTATAAAAAATTCCCTTCTCTCTGATGTGAATTAAGAATAAAAACGATATTTTTTGTTTGGAAGAATATTAAAAGTAATAAAGTCGAATGAGAAATACTCACGCGGTTATCTTAAAAAAAATGAAGACTCGGTAGAATTGTCACCCCATATACGAGGCAGCGAATAAAGTATATCTGTAATAATCGTTCTGCATAGGCCGGAAGTGCAAAGTGTGTTACAGCTTCCTGTCCCGAGGCAGAGCCGGTATTTTTTAAAAATGTGTGTTTTTTTTTTTCATGTGTGTGCGTTCTCGTTCCCGATGACTGCGTGTTTACCTAGCAAAAGTACGAGCCCGCACAATTCCGAGCGCTCTTTTCGCGTCCACTCCGAATAGCTCCGCTATTATTTCCGGGCTGACTCCCACGACTTTAATCTAGCGGACGCGATATCATACGCGGGCTTGGCTCGTACGCACGCGCACACGTGGCCATCGCTTCTTTTTTCGTATTCATCCGAGTAAATATGGACGTTATCTTCGTCTGCGAGAAAAAAAAGGCTCCATGGCCTTAATTCATTCTGAAAATAAGCCTCGATTATTTCGAAGATATTTATACTGAAAATTCTTTATTTTTCGCGCACGTTTTCGCAGCTTCAGAATTTAAATGGTGGTAGAAATTGCGTGGTAATTTTTTAGGACCATATTGAAGAAATATTTGAAAAACGGTGGTGAAAATTAAATAATCATTTTTTTAATGACCATATTGAAAAAATATTCGATCAATGGTAGCAGAAATTAAATTGTAATTTTATCATTTAATATTCGATGCGATTTTTTAAATATTACTTCAAATTGGTCTAACATTTCTTTTCACTATTCTTTGGGCCATGTTTAATAAATGGCAGCATAAATTAAATGGTCATTTTAGCATTTAATTTTTGCTACCATCTTTTGAGCATGGTTAAAAAAATAGGCCGAAACAAACGTATTAAGCCATTTTTACGAAATGTTAGAAAATTGATATTGAAAATTTATCCGCGTTTACGAAAGAACATCTTATAAGAAGGAATATATTATTATTTGACCAAAAAACAAAATGATTGCGAAATTTCCATTGCTAATTAAAGTTCGGGAGCTTAGACTTGAAATCATAAAGTCCAAAAAGAGGTTTTGGAAATTCCACGCTTACGTTCAACGACTCAGTTTTTCAAAAACAAAAAAAATCGGTCGGTAATCGTATTTAATTAAATAACCAACAACGAATTTAATTAAATAAAGAATAAATTTGCGATATATGTGAGAGATAGAGAGAGAGAGAGGGAGAGAGAGAGAAAAGCGGCCATTGTTTATTTGGAATGAAGAACCCGATTATTCTTTGCGAACTTGATGAGAAAAAATGTGCAGGAAATTCATCTGGCCCCTTTGCGGAGTACCCGGAGAAAAAAAAATCTCCCTCGTTCCTTGACGTTATCACAATTGATATGTTTGTTTCGACTGGAAAAGATAAGTGCGGAGTACGTACTCACCATCAGACCGAGGACTTCCTCCCCCCCCCCCTTCCCTTTTATACTTGCTCAAGGCGAGAATCCAATCGCGCGTGCACCGAAGAAAAATTCATTTGAAATAATTGTCCGCGATAAACCTCGATCGTTTATTCGCCAATAAAATTCATATCGATCGATCGTTTTCATTGGATGTATTGAGAAAAAAAAAGAAATTCGCTACGAGAGAACAACGCGTTCTTTTTTTTCACGTACACGCGATCACGCGAACAAAGGTTCGTTGTACTCTAGAAATTGCGCGCTCCTTTCGTGTCATCGCTTTATTTATCACTACCTCGTTTCTGCACTGTTAAATTCATCCCGATTATTCGTCGATTATCGAAAAATGCCGAACGAGTATCGAAAAATAAATTTACTTTGAGCACGAAAAATAAATTATCTTGAGTACCAGAAATGAAATAATTTAGTTACGTCCTCATCGAAAGTCCACGAGACGTGTCTTCCGTGGTCATGCGTTACGAGTGTTACGAAACAAAATGTGTTACGAAACAAAAGTTACGAATTAATTGATTGAAAGATCAAAAATCCCACCTCCCGACTGCCACCTCATTCCCATCAAATTAGTCCATAACCTCATCATGAGTCACCCAAAACCCCCATAAAACACCCTTTCCCCCATCATCCCCAATTCCTACCCTGGTCCATGTCATTGGCAAATTGCCCTAATTTTTTTCTGCGGCGCCACCACCACCCGGCGCCACAGAATCGTCCGATCATCCAAAAATAGCTCTCTTTTGTTTGGGTTTGTTTGGTTCCGATTTAGAACAGCAGCCGAATTATTACGAAATCGTTCGTTGAGCTACAGCCCAACCAAGTACACTTCTCCGGTGTGTATTTTCCTCGAGTGCGTTTCCACCTCGTGGCAAACGCCCCCACCCCCTCCCCCCCTCTACTCCTGACGCCATTTACAACGGGAAACTTATACGACACGTGGTGTTGTCATGTAGATCGCGTAGCAGCGAACGTCATCGAAAGTCATCACGAAGCATCGCTATTAGCAAGTGCTACACGTGCCGTTTTCTACTACGCAGCGGTTCTTTTTCATTTTATGTTCCCTCTCTTTTTTTTCTTTTTTTTCAAGTACGTTGACAGGCACATTGTCGCCACGCTCTCCGATAGAGCAATTGCCGGGGACACGTGGACTGGCTGATTCTCCATCGCGACAACATTGTTCATCGCGAGCTATCAACGGTCGCGAAAAATTTCATCAAATCGAACAAAAAAGGATTGATGAGTCTCCTGGAATGGGGGAATTGATTATAGGGCTGGAAAATGTTATTGAGGTTTATTACGAGTCGTTTGTTTGAAATCGTCAAAAAAAAAAAAAAAACAAACGTATATTTCAACTGTCAAGGGAATGAAAATTTATAGGGTATTTTCCGTTTATCTAGACCTATGAAAGTTGGCAAGTAATAACGTCTTATACTACAAGTATAGAGAAAAATGTCAAAACTATACATTTGTAATTAAATCTTTTAAAAAACTTGGAAAAATCTGCGAGACTGGATTAATGAACTATTTATAATATGTACTTACAAATTTGTACGGAACTCTCCGTGAGCGAGTCCGACTCGCACTTCACCGGGTTTTTTTTAAGGGCTGAATTGCGTTATTGGGGTTTGTTTGGGTTAATATAAATTTAATATAAAGTTTTTAAATTTCTATATAACTACAATAAAAAAATTATTGCAAAAAATTGCACCAAAAGCTGTCAAAATCCAAACAAAAAATAATTTTTAATTTGTAATTCATATATATTTTTAATTATCAAATTTAATTTTCAAGTTTTATGTCCATTTCATTTAAACCGATTTTTCGTTTTTTTTTTTAATAATCTCTGTTTTTTGCTTCAATTTTTCAATCAATATTTTTATAACGTCGAACGATTTTTGGACGAGTATGAAAAGGGATTTCATACTCATCCAAAAATCTTTTGACGTTATAAAAATATTGATTGAAAAATTGAAGCAAAAAAAAGAGATTATTAAAAAAAAAAAAACGAAAAATCGGTTTAAATGCTGTTCACATTGATTTCTCGATAAATCGCTTCTCTGCATCTTCGGACGGGTCAAGCTCCTTTATTTTCTCACTGCTTTGGTCAGCGTTTGTTTGCCGAGCGTATCGGCTATGAGTACAGGACGGACCGCGTGCTCGCGGCCTTATCTATTTGGCTCGAAAAATCGGACTCGGCACGCGGCACGTCACTGTGAAGAACAGCGACGTTGCAAACGTTAAAATTCAAGAGTGCGCCATGTCTGTTTGAGCAAGATCGGTTTGAACGTGACGGGAGAGAAATTAATAAATGTATATATACGTATAATGTCATAGAAGCCACGATACGGAAACGAAGTAACCTCGGAATAAAGGTTTATCGAGCTACTTGAAATATATGCCCTTCTTTCGATTGAAAATTATTTTTTTTATGATTTTTTTGCATATATTTCGATTTTGATCCTTTTTTTAAACTTTTTTTTGTTTACAGCAGTAAAAGAGATTTCTGATGTTCAATTTATATTTTTTTTGGATTTAATATTGTATTTGATTTTTAATTTATATTTTTTGGATTTTATTTTATATTTGATTATTAATGGACATATTTTTCAATATTGCTCCTCAAATTTTTTAACTCAAATATTGATTAATTATCTTTCCAAACTTTCCCATTTATTTTCAGATTTTTAACTCGAAATTGAAATTTTTTGGAGGTTCATCGAACATTTTTTTATTTTTGAAACCATTTCCTCCTACATAAAACTGTTTTCAAATTTTGTCTCATTAAAAAATGTGTACATAAATTGTTGGA
Source organism: Ophioninae sp. A BG-2022a (assembly GCA_030523105.1). Classification (NCBI taxonomy): domain Eukaryota; kingdom Metazoa; phylum Arthropoda; class Insecta; order Hymenoptera; family Ichneumonidae; species Ophioninae sp. A BG-2022a. The sequence continues at coordinate 6,488 of JAPYZI010002604.1, read as the reverse complement.
AGTTTTTCCATTTCGATATTTCCAAATTAGATTTTCTTTACTTGTTCGTTTGGAGATATTATTTATGTAATCTTTCTTCCGAATGTAGTTTCTATTTTTTCAAATTGAATTGAAAAAATGACGCATGCAGTAAAGAAAGAGGGGGGGGGGAGCATCTGTGATGCAATATTCAGGAAAAAGATTACTCTCGGGAAGAGTGTGCGTGCGTTTGTGGGAACGAGGGGATTGGCCAGATATGATCGTCTCGCGCCTTCTTTCGCGCTTATCTAACCATTATTTTACATCCCACATGATTCGTCAAGTAGAATAAAATGTGCAAAGTATCAAAGGTCAGTTGCGTGAAATAAACGAAGAACTCGGCGTCAGAGTCGATTTACATGTAGCCGTCGACCAGATAGATACACACAATAATGTCGTAATAACAAGGTACGCCCACACGGTAATTTTTCTTTAAAAAGGTCGTTCGTTTTTCTCCTCTGGAAAATCTATTTATGAAATTAAAAAAAAAAAACACCAACAAAATTATCGTGTACTTAAGAATACAATTCGATCGAGAAGAATTGAATTCAATTGAAGAAACGTCGAAGAATTAATCATCAGGTCGTATTGTTGATGGATAATGATCTTAAGCGTGGACTCATTTTTGACTATCTAATCACCTGACTAATGGGGTCGTTCGTCTGATAATAATAGGAATAAGCTCGAACGATAGTTTGAGCCAATATTAGCTCGCACGCTGCCTCCCGTTTTTTTTTTTTTTTCGTTTTGGAAAAAGAAATCGTTGATCGACAAAGAAGTTGGATCCTTGATGGCCAATGAAACATCTGTTTAGTACGAAAACTCATCCTTCTAGCGTAATCTAGTGTAACCTGATCGGGCTTATACAAAGCGAGATACAGATAAGGAAAGTTATCTGTTGGAAAAAACATGGATTTCTTTTTATTACACCTAATATATCGGGTTGCTTATGAAACCGTCAAATCGAGTAGTTCTTTGATTCCCATCATCGACGGATTTAGGCAGCTGAACTTATTTTTTGTTCGCATAAAAAACGCGAGGAACAAAAAGATTCGTGCTCTCTGGATTAGCCAGACGCGAAATTGTAAGCTACTGTTATCGAAGGAGTCGCAAAAAAAAAAAACAAATCTGGAAAAAAGAAAAACAATGGCTGTATCGGTGTTTTTCATACACACAAGTGTCGAGATACGTTTGCACTTTTGACGAAATCCACGAGGCCAATTATATCTCACTGCCGAGCAAAACTCGTCAATAACTTTTATCTCTGTTATTTCATTTTGCTTTCGAGAATGAGGTGACGCGGCGTGTCAAGCTGATGTGTCTCTTTGCCATTGTTAAAAACAGCGTTTCTTCGCCATTGTGAAAAACCAATGTTCTGCGTTCAGTGTTTACCGAAGAGCTGTCTAAACGCAAATTGTAAACATCACGACAACGCGTTGATCAATGATGGATACATGCCAAATTTATACCAAAAATGTAGTTGCTTCAAGTATCGAAATGAATTACTTTGGGAACTCAAAATAAAATACTTTGAATGCAAAAAATGTATTATTATGAGTACCACAAATATAATTAAGTTAGATTATAAAATAAAGTATTAGTTACTCCGATAACTAAAAACAAATTACTTTGAGTACCAAAAGAAATTTCTTTGAGTAACAAAAATAAATTACACCGAGTACCAAAAATGTCTTAGTTTTAAAACGATGGAAAAGTTATTACGCGTGTAACAAATGAATTTCTTTGAGTACCGCGAATGATTGACTCCGAGACCCGAATAGACATAGCGTCAATATCGCGATCGAACTTCATCAGCTGGAATTCAGCTCGAAAGTAAATGCGCGGACGATTGTTGTTACGTAAGATTGGTAGAACTTTGATCGGTCACATTTTTTTCGACATCGAAAGGATGGAATGAAATGATGACCCCCTCTGATCAGTTGAGGATGATCCGGCTGTTAAAGTTCTGCACTATGATGTCACGCAACGCATCACGGGATGATAACGATATCTAAGCTCGCCACATTGACGACGTGCCTCGTGTCGCTTGTAAATTTTTACCTTCAAGGACATTGTTGATGTGCGGCACCTCCGTCTAGTCTGTTAGGCATCGACCATTCGATACGTCGGAGTGCAATTGTCAGAACACGATAAAAGTGGACGTTACTTTATAGCTTTGGAAAGCATTCGTCATTCTTCAGAAACGTTTACCTACACCTGAGATGTTGATCAACTACAATAAATTGTTGCAACACTGAAATCAACAAAGATTGTCAATGATAAGATTCTACCTGGCTGATCGATAGGCTGGTCAACAAGACTATCAACTGAATTATAAAAAGTTAGCTCTAAATCTATTTCGACGTTTTTGTTTAAATATTTTCCAAACACTTCAGGCCTGATCATTTTTACAGGGTAAAATGGGTCATTTCGAACTGACAGCCAATAAGCGGATTATCTTTTTTTATGATTTTTACTTAAGGGATTATTGGAACAATAAAAATGCCGAAATTATTAAGATGTTGGAAAATTGAATATTAAATTCATAGTTCTTTATTGAATCATGATAAATTAATTATTTAAGAATTTTTCACTTGATAATTTAATAGTTATAAGAAACGAAATAATTTAAGCCCGATCGATAAAGCAGAAGTGGAAATTCAGGAGTTACTGAGCTACGATGATTTAACGATTTTCATAACATTTTAGGCACGTTGCTAAAAACCAATGATTTTTTCAAAAACCTCCACTCTGAATATTAAATTAATACTGTTTTCAAAATTGATAAATAAAATTGATTAGTTACAAAATTATTGCTCACGAATAAAGTTGATTAATTACGAAATTATTAATCGTAAATAAAATCGGTTAATTTTAAAATCATTAATTATAAATAAAATTGATTAATCGATTCGCATTTCTCATTCATAAGCTATTTGATAAAAAAATGCTTTATTAAATACTTTTTGGTTCCCGAGGGAAATGGAATGGCCCATATTTGCGAGGACGGAATCGACGTTCTTCTTTACGTACGCGTAAACAGGAAGTACCGCGATGTTAATCTCGATCGTGCATTAAACTCAATTTATCGTGAACGATAATAGCTATTATTCATCGCGAATCGATTTAGTATGCGCGCCACATTCGTCTTTGTCGTAAATACACATAAAACGTTATCTGCCCTATTAGCACTATTTTCTTTTTTTTTAAAGCGAACGAATAATTCGTGCCCGTACATTTGTCGGCTAGAATCGCGTTCACCCGTGCACTTTTACGCAATCGCGACTGTTCGTAGATTAGTCTTATTACGTCGGAGGGAGGTGTCGGAACGCCGCCAGGATATTCACGTTTTAATTAGTCTTAATTATATCGCACGAGAAGCCTCGCTGCAATGATTGTCGCTGCACACAATTGCCACGCGATACGCTATCATCATCCGATTACTTCCCGTAACATTTGAAGCTAATTTTCCATTTACTTTGCTACCCGTAACCTCGTGCACGGAGCACTCCGCTTTCATTCAACATATATTATTTTATCAGTCCAATTTTAACGTCTCCATCAAATTTTGTATGGCTAATAAAAAATATTCATAAAAGAAGGTTTGTTGGGTTATGTGTTACGCGATGGTGTTTATATCCGTTTTTAATATAGTGTACCATATGAAAAAATTTATCACAAACATATCTTGAAAACAAAAAAAAAACAAAAAAAATTTCGATTTGTGTAATGGTGAAATTAGGGTTGGTTTCGGTTACGAAAAAAAGGTTTCTATGAAGTTCACACCTCCTTAAGGGATTCTCATTGCAGATCGGTGCTTTGATGCAAAAAAGCAATTTTTTGTAGGAAATAAAACAAAAAGAAATATTTTTAAACATCAAAAAACGTTTTGGGAAATGTTGGGTCTTGGTATATTGAAAAATCCTGAAATTGTGGGTTTTGGGACATCTTGAATATATAAATTTTGTAAATTCTGAAATTTCGGTTTTTTGTTGATTGCGATATCTTAATGAGATGTTCGGAAAATACTGACATCGTGAATTTTGGATGATCGCGAAATACCAAATATCTTTTCTAAATTTTGAAAAAATTCTCATGTCTCGAATTTCGGAGAAATTCGAATTTCGAAATTTTGGACAATCTGATCGTGTCAAGTTGATAAGCTTTAATGTACTTATACGGAGCCCCAAGGCAATTATTGAGAGTTCTAGATAAAGATATCAAACAGACATAGGGAATGTTCTAGGAAAATTAGGATCGAGAACTGGAAGAAAATATTAATTCCACGAATCGTATCAATATCGGCTGTACATCGAAAATCTTTTATCTCTAAGAGTAATAAACGGTGAGACGAGTACTTCACATACGCGACGATTGTACAACACTGAACAGCAAACAATGTAATCAGTCCGCGAGCAATGTCAACGACAGTCTTTGTAGCTCGAAGACGTAACATTTGTGGTATATTTTTAATTTCTCGAAATAAAGGAAACCTCGTTTATGGAAAAAAAAGAGAGACAAAAACATTCTGGAACTCAGAACATTGGATTTTCAAGTAATGAATTATTATAAACGAATATCTTGTCTTTACCCTTTCGATAGATATTTTAACAATTTTTCAAGTCTAGTAGTTTCAGTTTTGGCTTGTTCTCGGATGGGTGATCGCTAAGCTATGGCGAGGATTGCGGATTGACCGAGTTGCCAATGGTGATCGGACCTGCCAAGTTTCAATTCTATCCGCCTGTATTTGCTCGAGTTATCGCCAGTTTCCCTGTACCCTCCTGCAACTTTGAAAGACGTTTTTAAAAACCAAGAAAATTATGAGGTAACAAGGGTATCTTAAGGATGAAAGTTTTAGTACCCTTAAAGGCTACAGAAGTATAGGAAGAAAATTAAAAAATAAAATGTCCCACAATTTGGTGACTGATCGTTGAAAACATAGAGAAAAAATAGAGGAAAAATGGAAATGAAGTGCGGTTTGCTATTGGTGTTCGTTGGGCGATTCCGTCACCTTTGCACGCGTTATCGCAGTGAAAATTCTTTGCAAGGTGGACATACTCGTACGAAACGTTGTTAGCTCCGTGCACCGTTTCCGTCTCTCATTGGAGGACCGTCGAATGTGCTGAGCATACTAGAGATACACACCGCCAAACGACGCAAATATTTGAGATTGGAGAATATATAAACAACTCGGCTGCCTCTCCGCTTCCCACAAGTCTTTGACGTGAACATCGCGTGTTATCCACGTGATACCTAGATTTTTTTTCTAGCCTCTTCAAACGTTAACGGTACAGGGTGCGGCCGCTGATAAACTTGCAAAAACTGTATGAATTTTCACCTATGTTTCCGTACAATGCAAAACGAACAGTTGATCGATCTTTGGCAAGTATTTTTGTATTTTCCGGATTTCGCATAGTTCGTATCTAATTGCAAACTATTACTATTTCCGTTTCAGAGATCGATCTGCATGTATTTCCCAAATGTTGTATGTTAAATGCATTGATTTTATAAATTAATTACTAAACTAATTAATTACTTAAATTGATTTAATGAATTAATTTGTCATATCTTACCGTTTTTCCTTGGTAAGGTATGCTGAATTTTCACGGATTTAATTCTGAATTGCTATATTACAGTATACAAAAAAATCAATTTTGTTTCTAATAAGGAAGTTCATGCACGTACTGCCTTAACGCCTTTTATTGGCAGAGGGCGGTTTCATGTGCAACTATCTACTATCAACTCTATCGCTTCTTTTCAATGGGATTTACACATTCTCGGCTACTATTCACTATGCAAACACATTCAATCCAGGCCTGGAAGATCGAAAAAGGCCTCAATGAATTACAGATGTTTTCACTTAAGATCTGATGACAAGAGGTTAGTAAGAAAAAGAGCTTCTCCGTCTAATTTTACCGCGTGACCCATATAAGTTATCACTCCTACAAGCCCTCCACTTTATCCAAAGCCCAATGGAATACAATGCTCTTTCTTTACTTCGAGCGTCACTCTGTTTTTTCTTCTTAAGGGAATGACGAACACGTTCCTAGCTACATTGAAATTTTTAAATTTCGCCTATACTGTTCAACCGCTTGGAATGAAATTTATTGTGTATGCAGGACGTTTGCATCTTTTCGAAGGATCAATATATTTTTTTACTTGTCTCTTGTTTACTGCGCTAAGTCGTAATCTCCGTCGCTACGATAGCTACCGCAAGCTGCAACAGGCAAAAATGTCCAAAAAATATTCTAGCAAAGTTTCTTGCATTTTCCCAGTCTACTTTTATACTTTTGGCAAAAACTCGGGCATATTCGTAATCAGCAGAAAATTTTCGATTAAATATAGGGGAAAGTAGTACGAGTTGATCCCCCTAAGCGGGAATCGCTGTGAAATACATACTTTTCAAGTTAAACCAACAGTAAAGGCGATTATTAGTAGTATATTTATCTATCCAAGTTTCCTAATACTCA
>JAPYZI010002603.1:0-43842 GCA_030523105.1 Ophioninae sp. A BG-2022a | reverse complement strand
CCCTTTTCCTACATTCTCGACCCTCCGCGATTTGGATTCACCGCTCGGTACTCTGCTTATTTCTCTTCAACCGCTGAGCATCCCTACAGGAACGCTAGCGTTGCGCAATCTCGTATGCGCTACATTTTTCGTACGTAATTGTGACGTTATAAACCTGAATCCGTGAACGTGGGTCGTTTTTGTCTGGCCCAAAATTTCATTCCGAAATTTAGTTATTTAATTAGAATTAAATAAGGTAAAATTAATAAATAATTATTAATCATTATAATGAATCACAATTATAATTGGACGTATAGTTATTTAATAAAGAATTAAATAAGGTAAAATTAATAAATAATTATTAATCATTATAATGAATCACAATTATAATTATAATAAAATAACGTATAATTAGCCAATTATGATTAAATAATTAATAATAATTCGTGACAGTAAAATTAATAAATAATTATTCATTATTAATTCAATCAATAAATTATTTGATAGATTTTGCAATTATTTCCTTCATGAAAAAAATATATTTTTCTGTAAAGATTTATCTTTTTCCTGTATGAAACTGCTATTGAAAAAAATGTTTCCATAACTTTTACCTACGCTATATTTTTTTGGAAAAAAAACTTTTTTTGCGAGTTGCTCAAGATGTGATGAAAAAAAAATATATTAAAAATAAGAAAAATAAGAAACAACTATTTTTTTCTTGGAAAGTATATTCTAAAGATAAACCATGAATTTTTGCAGATTTTTTAATGAATAATTGTGGATGTGGTAGCGCGAAGAGAAAAACGATTTAGGTTCACGTGATTAAGGTGCGTCAAATACCATCGTGAATTGAGGATTAAATAGTTCGCGAAACGAGTCTCCTCTGACCTTTATTTTAACGACGCGAAACACGCAAAAATACTGTGCAAACGTATTTGTTTTTCACTCGGAAATCCGTTGACCTTTCATCAAAGGATAGAAGGCGAAGGTTACGGAGAAACTAGTGGGCTAAAGTATTAATCGACGAGATATTTACCTTGTGATTTCTTGGCTGTTTGGAAAGATTGCTGCGCCCGTTTATCAGAACGTTGTCGTTCACGAATGAAACGTCACAGGGGGAGGGTGGCCCACCGGATATTTCCCAATCCGTATCGTCGGACGACGCCGTATCGAGACTCGAGTCTAATACGATTACGCCCCCGTCTCCAACCTGATGAAACGAAAACATCGTCCTCATTAAAAGTTTCTTTAGTTTTGTTTTATTTTTTTTTTTTTGGACGATAACTGTTAGCAGGAAAAATGATTAGTTCAGTGATGGTAATCGAAAAGTTGAAATTTCGATCGTAAAAATTGTTCTAACGTCGCTACGTTTTTTTAATTTATATTATTTTTATTTTTTGTTTCATTTTTATTTTATTTATAGTTTAATCTTTTTAGTTTTATTTTACTGTTGATAAAAATTCGCTACTTAAATTGAAAAAGAAAAATGTGAAATTTGGCTGATAGAAAAAGGACGAAAGGAAAAATGGAAAAAAATAATAATAATACATTTCTCGAGACGTATATGCATTTTCCTAAGGGCGACGAATCTTACCGATAATTGATGGCATTAGAAAAAATAACGCGAAAATTGACGCGAGCTGTCAAACTAATAATAAAAAAAAAAAGAAAATAAAGCATTTGATTGAAAGAGCGATGGAAAGGGAAGAACGCGGATCGAAATTCCGCGATCCGTCGAGGACCCGTAACGATCGAACGGCTCGTGGCCCCGCGGAGGTTGACAAACTCTCCGCGCGGCTACCAGCAGCGATATGTATCCGGAAACTGGTTTTTTTTTGTTTGTTTCTTTTTTTTTTCGAAAGAGCACGTAAGCACGGCTTGGTGTTTTAACGGAGTCTCGTTTCAACGAGCCAGACCGTATAATACCAGAGCGTCGTGAGAGGAAGGCGAGAAAAAAGACGGCCAGAGAAAGAGATGGGGGGAGGGAGAGGGAGAAGGTAGACATCGAGAACTCCATGGAATTTCTGACAGACATCTTGTTCCATAATCTTCAACTGAGATCGTTGTCTCAACGATGAAGGCCTCGCACGACGAGAGTTCATTGCGTCCGAAGAAATTTGAATTCGAGCCTCGGATTAAAAAAGCTCAGCGACCAATTCGAACGCGACGTTCACGTTCAATTCGAACGTCGAAAAGCAACGAAAATTAATTGTTTTCAAATTCTTCGAACACTCGTTTTGGAAAATCTCGAGCGTAAAATCGATCGATAAAAATACTAAATAAAATAATAATATAATCAAATGAAATAAAAATAAATAATATCAATAATGAAATGAATAATATCAATACTTAATAAATTATAAATATCGATATATTTAAATACACAATATCAATCAAATAAATCGAATCAACACCTTCGTTTTTTACACATTTTTATCAATGAAATCCGGTTACAATTTTTGAACAAAAAAATGATTTTTCTTTTTTATTTTTAAAGGCCAAGTTTGGAAAAAAAGCAATTATTCTCGAAAATTTCGTTTAATCGAATAGACGCAAATGTGAAGGTCGTACACATCAGTCCTTTCAATAAATCCGAGCGCGTTTCGCTCCGATCCATTTGTCCTTGAAAGAATTTCCGCATCGTCGTACTGTAAAATTTCGCACGTGTTATCGTAACGTGATATCGCACGCGTTGTTTACCCAACAACGATGAGTATCGATGAAGACGTATTTGCATGGGACTTTCAAAATGATATTTCCGATGCTTGTATTGGCTCGGAGATTCTCAAGTGAATATCGCGCACTGTCGGAATAAAGAGAAAAGGGAGGAGAGAAGAGTTGGAGAATGACAAAGAAGGGGACGATGAAAACGTGAAGGGCAATCGATTCCGGCTCTCCATTTTTTTTTCCCCCCCTCTTTCTCTTTTTCCCTCTGCCTTCTCAAGGAACGAGATATCCGGTCGTTTCGAGGGCTAAACTTGAAGAGCCGGTTGTTCCATGTGAAAACGTATATGCACATACGATTCCCCCCGCCGCCCCCGCCCTTCTCTCTTTCTCTCTCATTCCCTTTCGCTCTGTACTTATGTCTGTAGCCACGCGTACATAACGCTCGGGACAAAGGAGTTCCTCGTCGAAAGCGCGGCCTGTGTGCATCGACGCAACCAACTCTGCAGCTGCGAAATGATGCAGCCCCATTATAAGACGTTTTACGTCGTGGAATGTCCCCCAACTTTATTTTTGTTTGTTTTTTTTTTTTACTTTTCCGCAAACTTGCGGGGAAAAGTTAAACGACGATTCTTTTTTTTATCTTTTTTTTTTTTGTGTAGGTAAAGCAGTTGAAACGAACGTGCAGAATGCACTTTACGGCGATTCAAAATTGACGCGTGTACAGTGTGTGAGAAATGTACTCGCGCAACTCTTTTTTTTTTTTTTTTTCTAATAATCTTTCGAACGTAAAATATACGGTTTTGCCAATTTTTTTGTAATCGATTAATTATTATAAATGGACATGTATCTTTTTACAAACATAATCTCGGCAAAGGAATAAATGAAGAAAATAAACGAGGTTTAAATTCGACGAAATTGAAGGTTTTTTTTTTTCGAATTTTTCCAAATCGATTTAAGCACGTTTTAAATCTGGTACATATTCGGTAACATATAGTGTAACTAATGTCAGAATCGTGCCGATTTTTTGTGTTTGTTTGGGTTCGTTTGTTTGGGTTTGCTTGTTTGGCGTTGCACTTCCAAATACTTACCCAAAATGTATCTTGGAAAAACAAACCCAAACAAAAAAAATGAGGTTAAAGATGCAACGAAATTAAAGATTTATTTATTTTTTTCAAATTTCTCAAAATTGTTTCCGGACATTTAAAGTACGAAAATCATTTGAATATATTTTACCATTTTTATTTCGATAATAACAAACAATTTGGAAAATATGGACCTTCGAGAATAGTGAAAAGGAGAAATTTAAGCAAAAAACAATTTTTTAAAAGACGTAGAAAAATACAAAAGATAATTAAAAAAAAAAAACAAACAAATGATTTTTGGTTACCGTACGTATACGTTGACAAAATGGCGGGGTTATGAGCACCAAAGTTAACACGGTACGATGCGCAAGTCCATGAGAAATTCCCAGGACGCTTTTCCATTATTTCAGTAGGATGAGTGTGCGCGTGCGCGCGCACAAATACGGATACGGTTATAGATGTGTACAAGTGTGACTGACGAGGGAGACGCATTGACTGTGGAACTTCGAGGACCTTGAACCTCGTTTCTTCTCGAAGAAAAAACGGAGGGATTAACGTTCCGGAAGAGACGAGATTGCAAATGAGAATAAGACTGATGGTTGTACACACGGTTTACCTTTCTTTTCCTCCCGCCCCCCCCCCCATCTTCTTAATACACAAACTGTCAAAATAAAATGACGAAGTTCACATGTTTTGTCCTTATTTTTCTTCGTTATTCGCCTTTCGTATTTGACCCCCATAAAAGTCAAGAAAACAAAAGAAAAACAACAACAACAAAATCGTGAAAATGGTTGTTCCTTGATAAGAAAGATTAATTGGTAAAATTAATAATAAACATTAATTAATAAAACGAATGAATAAATTAATTAATAAGGAAATGAAGAAATGAATTAATAAGAAAAATGAACAAAAATTTATCGTTTAATTAATCAAGAAAATAAATTGACAAATACATTTTTTCCAAAAATAATTTCAAAGATAATTATTGCTTTTGGACGACGAATATTGAGAACTTCGTTATAAAATTTGACGAGAACCGGTTCAACGTCAGTGGAATTCCGAGCCGATGAAAATGAATAATGCAATGAAAAACTATTTCTTTCCGTTGAATTCCAAGGATGCCAACTTCGAAACCGTGGAGAAGAACTGTACTCCTTCATAGTATTGTTGAGTTGCCTCGCGCGTTGGGATGAATCAGGCTCGTTTCTTTTTTACCCGTGCGTCATCGAATTTGTCGGGGTCGCTAATGCTCGACGCGTTGTTGTTTGGTCCTCGCATGAACCGTACACGCTTATTATTGTCGTTTGGCTTTCGCAAATTTGTGGTTCACCGTTCACTTTCAGAATCCGTCGCTTATCCGTCAGACAGAAAAAAAAAAAAAAAAATGACGAAACAAAAGGATTTTCGAAACAAAAAAAAATGGCGAAACAAAAAAATTCTTGAAGAAAAAAAATCCCAAACAGAAAAATCGCTAAACAAACAAAATTTCTGAAGCAAACGAAATTCCGAAACAACAAAATTATAAAATAAACCAATTTCTATAACATAAAAAATTATAAAACAAACAAAATTTCGAGAGAAAAAAATTTCTGAAACCCAAACAAAATTCCAAAAAAAAAGAAAGCAAAAAGCGCGTGCGTGAAAAAAAAACGCGGATTCGAGGACACGCGTCATTGCGACCAAATAGGATCCCGTCGACTGTCAAAATTCTCGGGGCATGAACGGCGATAAAAAAAAAGAAACAATCAAAAATAAATATTTAAAAACCGCAAAAATTCCAGAGACGCGAATATACGTCTGCTATATTTTCTCATCCGTTCTCGCCGCGAAACTTTCTGCCGAGGAATGCAGCGGAAATTTCGTGACCTCGATTTACCAAAAAAAAAAAAAAAAAAAAAAACAACGCTTTGGATAATACTAAATGAAATGAAATAATAAATAAATGAAAAAAGCAAACGATTGAGTTCGAAACGCGGAGTTTAACGTCACGCGGAAATGTACGGAATTTCGATGTTTATTATGATCGTCATTATTATTATTTTCGTACGCGTATCATAATAAGAGCGTAAATTTATCATCAGCGTTGCGATTGAAGACTCGTCGATAACAAAGAAAAAGTAAACAAAACCAAAAATACGACGCCAAACGAATATGGGAAAAATTTGGAGACTGCTGAGCGTCAAGGTTGGACGAGGTCAGCAATCCCGAATAATCAATCGTAGCGACTCGCCGTCGACTGGAATTTCGTTCGACCCGAGCAAACGTCGAATAAAAGTTTCTTCGCAGACGCGCTTACGTTTCGCGAGATTTCGAGGCGCTAACCGATATTTTTTTTTTTATTAAAATCGAAACCCGAATTTCGATTTGAAATTTGTTATACAGCTTTCTTTTAACATTTGAAGAAATCCCTTAAAAGGATTTTTTCGTACTTGCAATAGGTATCGGGATATTAAATTGTGAAGTTTTTATTTAATATCTTCAAAATTTAATTTTAACGATAATCAATTAAAAAATTTTTTACAGACTTTGCTTTTAATCTTCAAAAAAAAAATTCCTTTATCGAAAATAATCGGCAATAGCGAAAAATCCTTTGAAAGGATTTTCCAAAATACCCAAACTTTACCCAAACTTCACACAAAAATTCCGTTTCCCCTTTTCATAAGTTTAACCCGATTTTTTTAAATTTTATTCCGGCCCGGAGGTGCGAAAAAGTATTTTTTTTTAATTTCGTGATTTTTATCCAACCATAAACCCCCATAAAACTTGGAACGATCGAAGTTTGCAAAATTCATACGTTTTTCGTATTCCCTTTTTCCCCACTCTCTATTTTTATAATATTTGTATATTTTTTGTTTACTCGAGTTTCGGATCATCAATGAATATGAAGATTCGAATTCGGCGATGAAACAATAACGCTACGTTGCAACGAACGGGAGAACAACGTTTGCTCAATCTTGGTGAAAGTGTGCGCGAGTTGAGAAAAGGCCGAAGAAAAAAAAATAACGTCGAAGAAAGAAAGAAAAAAGTGAGAGGTCTCGAAGGAACGTGATGTGTGGACGAATGGAGGAGAGAACGAAGGAACGAAGGAATTAATTCGCCGAGAGGATTTAGCCTCGAAATCACACGCGAACCAGGTACGAAACGCGTTTTCGTGTTCCAAAATGAGAAAGATGCGATTAGCCGGGAGATGTGCCGGTTAAAATCATTTTTTTTTTTTCGTTTATTCAAAGTTCCATTGTTTCGACGATTCTTTTCAACGCCTTTTTCAGTTAACGATCACCTGGAATTCGAAATGTTTACTTTTCTCTCATTAACGCCGTTCGTCTTTCCGTCACTAACCAAACAAATATTAATTTTGATAAATTATAAAAAATTCTAGTAAACATCGTTAATATTTATTTCCATATTAATTAAAATTAATTACATCAATTAAATATAAATACACTTTTTTAATAAACCAGAAAAAATTCCCGCAAAATGATTTACTTTTTATTATTACATTAACTAAAATTTATCGTATTAATTAAATTCAAATTGAATTCTTCGATAAAGTATGAAAACCGAAGAACAATTTTTTTTTAATGATAAAGAATGATAGTAACATTCTTTCCTTCCTAGTAACACATAAACACAAAAAAAAGAAACTTCTCAACAGTTTTATCAATTGCAACAACAATGCTGTCAATGATCCTCGCAAGTAAGAAAACCAAAATAAAACATTTTATTCTAAATTCAAATATTTTTTATTTAAACTATTTTCGATCTTAAATTTGGAACTATATTGTAAGTTTCTAAATTAAAGATGAACAAATAAAAGATCGTTCGAGGCGTATTCGATATTATTTATTTAAAGAAAAAAAAAAAAGGAAAAAAAATAAAATATAAAACGGAGAACCTTTCTATTTTAACACCTCATCGAGTCGTGATAAGTTTTCGATAATACGTAATTCATATAAGTGCAGTGAGTCACGCAAAAACGATATCGGGTATCGGGAACGTTCTCGATTACCGATCGATAAGGTTTCTTTCGATCGATGCGTCAACGATAAGGCCCGTCCCAAATCCGCAATCCATTTCGACACTTATTCGTTTTGACTCGAGTAACATTGTTTTTCTTTTCGGTTAATTTTTGTTTTTAACGATTGACGATTCGAGGGAGGTGATTTTCGTTAAGTAAGCTGTACAGCGAATCGTACGAATTATCTTCTCAAGTAGCAAAACGCGAGGGGTAGCAAAGAGGAGGAACAAAAAAGAAAAATAAATAGAATTAAAAAAAAAAAGGAAAGGATTAACCTTTTGGCGCGTATTGGCCAAGAGAGCTCGTCGAGTGAAGGTTCGCAAAGTGCCGAGAGAGTTATCGCTTCGTTGCGAGGCAGCCACGATCGATTTATCTTTTTGCACGTTTACGTACGGGCCATTCAAGGCCAAGCGAGGCTTGAACTTTTTTTTCATTTTTTTCAACTCTTTTTGAAAAAAAGAAAAGTAAAAAAAGGTGCAAAATCTCAGCGCGATTCGTGGGACTCGTGACGATGGCTCGTGTAAACTTAAAAAGAGAATCGGTCTCTCTTTTTTTTTATTTTTTTTTTTTCGAAACGTAAAAACAGACGTAAAGGCGAGGGGTATTTTTTTCCTTCGAACTTTAAGGCTCGTGTAAACGTAAGGCTCGTGTAAACCTAAAAAGAGAATCGTTCTCTCTTTTTTTTCCTTTTCGAACTTTAAGGCTCGTGTAAACGTAAAAAAAGAAACCTTCTTTTTCTATTTCTTTTTCTTTTTTTTCGAAACGTAAAAACAGACGTAAAGGCGAAAGGTATTTTTTTTCTTGGAACTTTAAAGCCTCTCGAGAAAAGGGAATAAAGCGTCGCGCATAGACGCGATCACGGTTGTAAATGTAACCATTTATCATAATAAATACGAAGAACAAATCGAACGAGCGAGCGAATTACGACAAGTCCCAGCAAAGCGTGTAGCTGGTCTCGACGATTATTACGATGATAATAATAATTAATGAGGAACCGTTGGGATAGCGTTAAAACTACGGGACGACCGAGCGATTTCGAAAGCCTCGCTGCTCTATTCTTGATCGTCGCTCGTTTCAACGGCACACCAAACTTTCCATTTAAACTATGCTTTTGAAGAGCCATGGGAGGTCAGGGGGAATGGCTGAAGTTACCGAGGTATTTATCCCCTAAAGGAATTCGCGGATGTTCGGGTACGCCGGGATCGAACGTTTTTTTAGCGTCTTCAGAGCGGCGAGTTGCAAAGGGTTTGGGGAAGGGGATAACAAAAAGTGTTAGCTGTTTTCTTTTTTAATGAATTTAATAAAGATATATTTTTAAAAAATTGTTTTCCTTTAAAAATATTTAAGGAAATGTATTTAAGAATTAAAGAAATTCAATCATTCAAATTTGAAATTTAATAATTTACGTTTGAAATTTTTTATAAAATTTAAATAATTTGAATTTTAAATAAAATATTTTAATTTATATTTAATAATTTAAAAATTCTTGAATAATTAAAGAAATTTCTTTAAGAAGTATTAAAGAAAAATCTTTTTTTCTTTAATATTGCAAATTGTCACTAAGCAAGTCACAAAAATAATTTTGTGGATCCCCATCAGCAAATCAATGTAAAACAAAACCTCGCAAAAACGTTCCTCGATTTAAAGAAGTTTTATATAAATTTAAATAATCAAAAAATAGTTCTTTATTCATTTATAAATCGCATCGGATAGAAAACGAAGCGAACTTCAATGCCCGTAAATGGGATACATATTTCAATTTTTTAATTGTACGCTTCACTCGTTTCAACAATATTATTATGTATGAGAGAAATTTATGTAAAATTTGCGGCAACTCGGGTCTGTGGCAGCACTGTACAATTCCCCGTTTGATAACGACGAGAAAATTGCTCTCGTCGTTAAATCTTGAATAATTCAGAAACTAATTAATATTGCTCAAATCTATTTGAAGATTCTGGAAGCCGGCACTCGTAGCTTCAAAAGTCTAGTTTCGTTATTTAGCAAAAATTGCATACCTTTAAAAAAAAAAGTTTTATTTTTAATTATCGACAGGAACATAACTATTTTTCTATTTTAAACGATACAGAAAATTAAAGCCGTTAGGATCCATATCTGTTTTTCAACACTTTTGAAAAGGCAATTTGAAAAAAATAGCAACCTCGTAACGATTCATGCGGAGGAAAAAAAAAAGTAATTTTCGTTGCACTAGAACGTAATTAAAATCTGATGGGAGGAACGTATCGTAGGAATTTTCTCGAATGGGGAATAAGGATAAGGGCTTTTACGTCGGATGGCATTTGCGAGCGTGGAGTTGGTGGATCGAATCTCGCAGAATGGAAAATGCGCAGCGGCTCGTCCGTTTCTGTGGCTGAGAGCGGATACGCCGAGCGGAAGTTGGTCTCGATAATGGGCGAAGGCAGAGAGAGAGACGATAAAGGGTTGGGAACTTCAGAACGTTAGGGAGAAGGATTGAGGAGGGGGGAGGGGCGGAGAGAGAGAGAGAGAGAGAGAGAAAAGGACGCAAAGAGGAGACACCAGAGGGCGGAGAGATTGGAAGAGGAAGGGGAACAGTGGGTGAACAAAAAGTAGAGAACGAGTGCCGTGAATAAATTCGTAAGGTCAATACGGCTCGCTCTTCGTGCGTTATCTCGTGTCGTACGGGGATATGTTGAAACCGGACGTCGCGGCATGACCGGAAGTGCGGCTCAAGCTCATCGGGAGCTTTCGCGCGCGCCAGCGTTTTTCACTTTTCACATATTTACATCACTGAAGTTTCCATCCTCGGAACGGAAATCTATTTTTTTCTTTTAATTCCTCAATCTTTTTTTTTTTTTGCTAATTTAAGATCCTACAAATTTTTATTCTCCGAACGATTCTACCTTTCTTTTTGTTGTTGAAAATTAATAACTCAATTTTAAGGAAAATATGCTTCGTGTAGAGATTTAAAAAAGAATGTATTTAAAAAAAAGAAAAATAAAATCGTTGTCTTACTACGATTCAAACTTTAAAGTCATATTTTTAGAAATATGCGGAATTTTCATTTGAAAAAATAATAATTCGTCCATTCTTTTAATTTTCATTCGCCTCAATTTTTATTTTCTTCAACGTTTCGGGTACGGGTTAAAAAAATTAATTTACAAAAAAATCGTTGGCTTTTTACGTTGCAAACATCAATGTTATATTTTAACAAATTCATAACCTGAATGTTAATTAATAAAAAAATTCGTCCAAAGATAGAAAATCAATTCTCAAAATAAGGAAACGAAAATCATTGCGGTTTAACGATTCAAACTTCAAAGCCATCTTTTTCACGCTGATCTGCAACAAAGCCTACGATTTGGCTAGTCCGGACAGAGTGCTCGGATGCTTCGAATTCACGTCGGACCTCGCGGCACTCCTGCCTGCACAATCTCGTTATCGGAAACGGATTTAATCGAGTTGCGTATAATCCGAATCCGATTGTCGCCAAGGTAACGAGAAAACGCTTGGCATTCTTTTGTTCCCTGTATGTGCAATGTGAATTGTCAAGGAAATTTACGAATTTCGAGGTCGTAGTCATAAGAAAATAATTATAAAAACAAAGAAAAATTATTTATCGTCAAATAAATTAAAAGTAAGACCGATACAAATTTTGTTTCAACTAATGTTCTTTTAAATTGATTTTACAAGGATATCTTTTAATTGACAAATATTTAACGAAACCCACAATATAGCTGTATAAATAAAATGCGATTTAAAAACAAAACGATTTTTTATAATTCGAAGTTTGTACAATTGATGTAGAAGAAAAATTTAGCTTAATTCTCATTACAATTTCGGTTCAAGTTTTTTACAATCGTTGTATAATCAACATTTTCATTTATTTTTTATCGTTTTTAAAAGAAAAAAAAAAAAAAAAAAAAAAAAAAAAAAAAAAAAAAAAAAAAAAAAAAAAAAAAAAAAAAAAAAAAAAAAAAAAAAAAAAAAAAACAATTGAAATTAAAAAAAATTAGGATAATAATGAGGATAAAAAAATTACGATAATAGTATAAATATAAATATAAAAAATAAATTTTTTTAATCGTTGCATTTCGACGATGCGAAAATTTTGATGAATCGCGAAAGGTCGTTTTTCAGACATTTTCCACACCCATAAGCTAGATTTTTTTTTTCGTTCTGTCGTATCCATCAAGAAATATAGATTTCGTGGGCGAAACGTGAATTTTTTTTTGGCACATCGAAGCATCATTCGCCAGACAAAAATATCAAGTATCTCGAGTGACGGCTTGATTCGTTACGGAAATAAGAAAAGGTTTCTCGCGAAGTGAGCGACGAGTCGGGGCCACGTCATAGCGATACGACGTTGAAATTGATAATAAAGCGCGTGTTTTGTACCGGCACGTGTCTTATTACGACGAGCCGTGCGTTTGTTTACGGTTTGTAAGTATCGAGTAGCGCATACGTGCGGACGTGGTTTCGACGGGACGAACAGCTCGGACGGATGCGCGAGGCAAACATCGCGAGTGTATCGCGAATAAAAACGTAAACGCGCGGGTATCGCTTTACCGCGTGTATATTCGTCGAGTCGGCGAGCACTCGGGTCAGTTCGCGTTGTGTTTTGAATATTGAACGGCGAGCTTTGAAATTCGCCTAAGTAAAGCCTGCGCAAGCGCAAGACAATTCTCTCGTTTATCAGACTCGAGTGGACGCCTCGAACTCGTCCAGTCCAATACCTTTGCCGCCTTCGTAACTCCGAGCGCGACGATAACAGTACAGTAGAGTCTCGATTGATGGATTATCTCGATTATACGAACCGATCGGGTCCATAATTTTCGATCGGTGAAACTTCGGACAATCCAGACTGATATTAGTCGTTTGAATTTTCGTCTGCCGGTTTGTTAACCCTCTATAGTGTGACATAACCTAACCTTACAATTCAATTCAACCTTTCAATTCATCCTAACGTTTTAATTCAATTCAATATTTCGATTCTGTTCAAACATTTCTATTCAATTCAGTCTTTCAATTCGATTCAACATTTTTATAAAATTCAATATTTCAATTCAATTTAACACTTCAATTCAAATCAACCTTTGAATACAAATCAACATTTCAATTTAATTTAACCTTTCAATGCAATTTAACGTTTTAATTCAATTCAATATTTCAATTCTGTTCAAATATTTCTATTCAATTCAGTCTTTCAATTCTATTCAACATTTTAATAAAATTCAATGTTTCAATTCAATTTAACACTTCAATTAAAATCAACCTTTGAATACAAATCAACATTTCAATACAATTCAACATTTCAATTCAATTTAAGCTTTCAATTCAATACAACATTTTATTTCAATTCAATTTAACATTTCAATTCAAATCAACCTTTGAATACAAATCAACATTTCAATTTAATGTAACCTTTCAATTCGAACCAACATTTCAATTCGCATTAACTTTTCAACTCGAATCTACATTTCAATTATCAATTGAAATGTTGATACAAATTTAATAAATATTAATTAACAGTATTCGAGTCTCCTTTAGATAATTTAATTTTTTGATAATCTGGAAAAAGAAGTTCCCAAAGTAATAAACACGAGGAAATAAACATTTGAGAAATGAAATCAAGCCTATATTCAAGCTAGCAATATAGATAATCGAATTCTCCGTTATCACAACTGCAGTTATCCATTTGCCTTGGTCTAGCTTCCGGTTTGCGGTAAATCAAAGAAACGTATGTACCATTCCGCGCCGGATTTTTCCAATTTATGATATCCCGGCTCGTCATAACTATTTTTTTTTTTTACGGAAAAACGATATTTCTAATTTGATAAATAGAAATTTCCGTCCACTCCCCGCCGCTAAAATATATTCCCTATAAATCAGATAAATCTATTGAACGCAAAAAAAAATAAACGAAAAAACGTTACAAAAATGACGCACGATTTTGAAGGACAAAAAAAACGAAGATAGTTAAATTTACCTTCTGCTTTTCCCGTTTTCTTCGTATGATGAGGCCATCATTCTCAATATAATCGGGTACGTCTTTGCGATTGCTGAAGTTGAAGACCATGGTGTTGTTTGGTGAATTCCAGTGTTTCGAGTCCCACAATCCTCCGCCACCGCCGCCAGCGGGACTTCCGGTGTTTTTTTTAACGGGTTGTATTTCATCGGCGCTTTTAAGGCTGACAACGACTTTGGTCGGTTGTTCGATGCTTTTGACGCGATTGATAAGATTTTTCTCGAGTTCCCGATCGCTGAGATTCTGTTGGCTCTGTTGGGTTTTCGTGGAGACCAACGGTCGAATAATACCGATTTGTTTCTGGGGTGGTGAAGCGTCGTATTTGGGACGATGCTTGGTGGTTGTTTTCGGTATGGTTTCATCGGGGGCAGTGACGTTTTGACGTGATACGGCGTTCGCGATCGTTGAAGATTTGGCTAGGGCGAGGCTAGAAATAGCGCCGATTGGTTTCGTCGAGATTTCCGATTGATGTACGTTGGTTGTACAGGTGGCGTTTCTCTCAGTGATTCTCGAGTCTCGATTGTTTTCTTGGGGTTTATCGTTCGCGCATTCGGTTTCGTCGTTTATAGAATCAAGGGATATCGGCGAGGAGCAAGAAGATACATCCGGCGGTAAAGGTGAACCGACGTTCAGGTCCGTTTCATTGGCATCACAGTTTTCCGTATCAATATCGGACTTTTGACCGTTGTGCGTTGTCCCGGGTAAATAAGTTTTCCCGGTCGCTGATTTTTCACCGAAATTGTATTGCATCGTGATACCAGCTTTGCCGATATTGTCGAGCGCGGTTTTCGATATCGCTCGTGTTCCGTCAACGGCGCATTCGGCGGGTATATCCGGTGGCGTTGGCGACCGCGGAACTTGTTCGAGGCGATTATTCGTCGCGTTATCCGGCGATTCCGTTTTGACGTCCTCGGGGTCTCGTTTCGTATCCTCGGATGTTCCGACGATCGAGGATTCGATCGGGTCGTTCAGGCTGATGGGTGAAGAAATCGGGGAAGCGATTTCGATGGTTCTTGGTGGGGTTTCACCGTTGAGGGTTCCCGCCGGTGGAGCGGTGTGCGATCGAGGAGATTCTCTCTTGGGTGAAGTTGGCGCGACTCCCGGTGAAGATATCCTCGTTGATGATGCCGGTGGGGGTGACCTCGCGAGGTTTTCGTTGCTCCTCGCTGGTTTGGAGGTCGCGTTAGGCTCGGGACTCGGAGTTGGTGAAAACTTGAGTTTGTAATTCGGCTCGGGTGAACCGGTCGGCGTGTAGGCTTTTTCGATTTGCTGGAACTTGCTGACAACGCTGGAAACCGATTGAACGATCGGTTCGGTGACGACGCCTTCGCGTCTGTGGTCTTCCTGATCGGCGCTCTCGATAATCTCGGCTGTCGGTTTCGCGGCGAGAATAATCTTCTTCGGGGATGTCGGAGGTTTGGCAACGTTGTTCCCGTTGAGGAATGGTTTCGGTTGAACGGGAGGTTTCGGAAGAACCTTTTTGATCGCCTGGGCTTTGTAGGAGTCGTTGATAGTTTTGAAGGTGGCAACCTTGACGGCGACCTCGCCTTTCGGCTTGAGCTTCTTTACGGATCCCTCGAAGAGTCTCATCGTTGTTTTGACTAGATCGGGGGGCGGCCTCTCGGTTTCCGCGAGAAGGGGTTTGATCCTCTTCGGTTTGTTTACGGCTTTTGGCCTCGAGTCCGAATCGCCGAGACGGCTTTCGATTTTAACGGAGGTTCGATCGATTAGGACAATGTGATCGTTAACCGGTTCGCGTCTAAGGGCTACCAAGCGTTCCTGGCCGTTTTCCTCGTTCGCCAAGGGCGCGTTGTATCTCATAAGCGCTTCGACGCTCCGCGCCCTCTTCATCGAGTCGTTGCCCCGCGATGGATTCCTGTAACGCTCGTTCTTCGTCGCGCCGCTCGGCGCGCTACTCTTCGCGTATTTACGAGCCGTTTTCTCGGTGGTACGCTCGTCCTCGTGGTCGCAATCGAGAAGATCCTCGAGGCTGGCCGCGCGACGAAACCGTTGAACAGCGACGCGACTCTTGTTCGTCTCCCGAAGGGTCAAGTTGAGGTATTTGCTCTTGAGCCTGTTGACTATACCCGGACCGTACTGCAACTCCTCGGAACTGTCGCTCTCGCACTCACCCTCGCCGAGGATTTTTCCGTTGCTCGATTTGTTTCCATCGCCCGATTCGATCCTCGTTCGTTGCTTTCTCGGCTGTTCGCTCGAGTAAACTCGAACGCTCGGCTTTTCGTCCATTCTTCGTATTATACGCGTCGCCAAACCGTTCTCGCAATCCTGCTCGCGAACTCCCCGTTTACCGCTCGGAGCCACGTTGTTCCCGTAATTTCTCATCGCAACGCTGTCCTCGACGTTTTCGTAATTTTCGAACTCCACGCTACCGATTATCGCGTTGTTTCTCGCGTTATTATCGTCGAAACGCAACGGCGAGGACGGTACCTCCGCTTCGAGGCGCATATTGCGCGCGACTGATCCGTGCTCGAGCTCCGCGCCACTGGCCCGCCTCGTGTTTCCCCACTCAACCCCCGGCACCGCCGCGCAGACGCAAGATTCGCCGCGACAAGTGGCGCCACAGAGCGGCTGACGGATCGACTTGCTCGGCGAAACCGCGGTCTGTTGGGACGCCCGATTAACCGCTGAGCTCGTAGCGCACTCGACACTCGAATCCTCGATAGTTCGCGATCTCGACGTTAGAACGCACGATGCAACGACGCCGTGATTATCCTCCGCGATGCACGGCGACGACGACAAACGTTCCACCGGCTCGACGCACGTATCCGATCCGCTCGCGTTACTCGACGACAACGCTCCTGATACCGCCGAACACAGCTTAACACTCGCACCGTTGCTCGACAACACTTTATTTTGCTGTCTGCGTCGCTGTATGAGATCCCTCTTCCACTGCGGCACCGACGAGCTGCTCCCACCGCTGCAATCCGTACTACCGTTCGCGGAAGCCATGTTCTTTCCGCGTCCTTCCCCCTCGCTGCCCGTCGCGAGAGAAAGACGTCTGCTTGCACTCGGCGTTTCCTCTATTTTTCCCCTTTCCACCTCTCGCTCTCTTTCTTTATCTTTCTCACCCACGAAATTTCGCTTTTCTTAACGTCACGATTTTTTTTAACCCGTTCGAAAGGGTCGCGTTTTCGAGAGGGCCCCTCGGGCAAAAGTCCTCCACTGCTAAGGCACTTTGGCACGACTCCGCATCTCTCCCATAAACGTGAAAACTACACTCTCTCCTCGCGATTACTATCCATACGCACACTCGCCACTTTTCACCGTGTACTCCGCGACACACGCGTATCCGCCGCCTTTACTCCCGACCCCGAAAATTCCACTAGCTCGCGCTATACTAAACCCGAAATTCACTCGTGCGAGAGAGGGACGAGAGCTCGATGTCCACGGTACGGTAGCCGGTGGTGACGGAGTTGCGCGGATCGACGAAAAGATACTGCGAAGGTACGAGGATCGGTGAGGTATCGTACAGAACGCGACGAAAAACGAAAGCGACACACCTGTCACTCGTCGGAGAAAAAAAAAAGAAAGACGGGGAGTTACATGTCGTTACGACGTTACGGAAGGGAGAAGAAAAACAAGACTCCGAGATCGACGGTACGGGAATCACACACGCACGCACGCACGCACGCACACACACACGCACACACACTTGAAAACGGTGACAACACTCGCGCACCCAAACAGGAGATTTTCGGAGGCCGGGTCGCGATTCTCCCCGCGTTGTCGAGACTCGACGTGTAAACGCGAGACTTTGAGCTCGCCTCGTCGTCGAGAGGCGCAGCGACGACGCTAGGCGCTAGAGTCGACTCTTTCCGTCTCTCTCTCTCGCTCCCCAGCGCCGATCCGAACGGTGTTGCGTCCCCCCTTCCCCACGCCCCTCACCCTTCCAGTACTCACTGTCTCTTCGGCGAGTTGCGCACTGGTGAGGAGGGGTCGCAGGCGCGCGGGCGCGAGTAAGAGCTGCGTCGCGAGCGCTGCCTTCCACAATCGTCAACATTTTTCGCCTGTACTTGCGCGCTGTCTGTCCAAAAAATCAAACGGTTTTTTCAAGTTTCAACTCGGTTCTCGAGAGCCTCTCGATGCAGCGGATTTTTTTGTGACATATGGGTGCTTAATTTTACGATCATTTCAAATGTCGACGTTTATTTAAGTCTCAGTTCAAATTTTAGTCAGTAATGTAACTTACAAATCGTAAATACTTTGACAAAAAAATCATAAATGCTTTATCGTAAAAACTTTTAAATAGTAAATCGAGAGTCACTTTCTAGTCGTTCGTGTAGCTGGATGTTTAATTTGGAAAATAATTTATAGGTTATAATAAAAGATTCTTATCAATACTCAAATTCTCGAACCGTTTTGCGGCCCTGGCTCGCCTTCGTTCCCCCATCTTGCTTTCGCGGCTTTTTACCCTTCTCTCCCGCTCTCACTTCCCCACTCGATTCGTGTTTTCGCCCAACGCACTGGGCCTGACGTCAGGCTTCGTCGTTTAGCGACCACGCAAAACTTCTCCATCGAGTATGACGCGTGCACACGCGCGCATAGGCTGTCTACCCAGGGAGAGCGTCTCGTCACGCACATACAAAGCTCAGGAAAATTAAACTAACCTCGACGACGCGATAGACTCTTTTTGACGAGAACGTTTCGTGCGGTGTTCGTACACATCGCTGCATCCGCTTTAACCTCTGGGGGCGGCAACGATCATTCTCTCCCACTGAGATTTATTGAAAATAAGAATGCTCTGTCGCTGTAAAACTCTGCGGGAACGTGTACGATTCGAATGAATGTGCCAATCTTGAAAAGCTTTGGACAACCTCAAAAGTACAAAAAATATATTTTATTAATTAAATTTTTGTATTAATTACGTTTGGAACGTGGATTTTAAAAGAAGAAAGTAGGTAAACCAAATCATAGCGATTTTTTGGGAAGCGCCAAATACCTCCTCGCCAAATAATTCCTCTCATGGAAAACAAATATCGAAAGTCTCGAGTCACCAGTTAAACGATTACTCTATTTGATGCAGCAAAAAATATTTTTACCGCCGAAGATAACCCCTCGGTCTCCTTTTGATGGTCACGCAAGGGGGCGTGCGCACGGCGTTTTTTCAACGGGCCGTTGACGCAACTAAAACGCGATATCCACGCGAAACAATCGAAGACTTAATATACAAATGGACGCGTACAGAACGCACGATAAAAAAAATGCCGTCTGCGCTATTACCGTCAAATCGACAAGTGACCCGATAACCATTTCTTCAGCTCAATATCTCGTTATCTTCTTTCGTTTCATTCGTAACGCGACAAAATACTTCGCACGTTACGAGCATTGACTACATTTTTGTCAAAAGGTCTATATGGAAATGCGTGCGCATGCGTAAAGCACTTTACGAAATAATTCGCTTCCCGTCACCGGTCAGACGAATTAGAGCGCGAAAAAAGTTTATGAGCGGATGCGCCTGACCCTGAATCGAGGCTCGATTGTGAAACTTTTCTCGCAGATGCGCAACGTTCATTTGCTGCCCTTTTGATCCAACGGACTGGAACTTTAGGCCCGAAAAGAACGAAAGGAGAGATTATATTGTTTTCACGTTCACGCATGACGGACTCGGACCATGCGCGAACCCTTTTGGCAGCGCACGATATTATTTCGCGACTGTTATCCCGTACGGGAGGTATCTGACCACGCCCCTCTTCGGCTCACCCTCCGCGTCGTCTTTCTCTCATTCTCTATCTTCCTCTTTCTCCTCGCTCCCCGCAGACTTTCGAAGGCCTCGTCCTCGTCCTTCGCGCCCTTTCACTTTCATCCCGTGGCCTACACATGAAATTCATGAAATATACGTACGTTCCCCTCTCATTGTCTACACACACGGAGCATTTCGCGAATCGCGCGAACTACAGAGAGAACGAAGTAAAAAGGGGAGGGGACAAAGTGGGAGAAAGAGAAAGAGAGGGAGCGTTATGGGACGAGATTCCAAATGCGTTGCGTCCTAGCATTAACCTGACTTCAATGCGCCAACTCGTTTCGAGAGTTTTTGCTTAGGTCGTATCTATTTATAGGTTAGGTCTCCGAACGGAACAATTTGCGGATCATCGATTACCCGCGATCGCAAAAATTGCTTTTGCGAAAAGCCCAAACGTCTCACGATTTCTCGTTACCACCACTCTCGAGAATAATCGAAAATTTACGAGCCAGAAAACTTCCGAGCGCGAATTTCCATTAATCGGTCGGATGAAAAGCGGAAGTTTCCACAGCAACCGTTTGGTGTCCCTTGTTAAAGTGTACGCGTTAGGAGCAGGTAGTTTAAGAAAAAATCAGGTTTTACGAACGACCTACTTCCCTCGGTCGATTAATATTTTTGTGTAGCGTGAAATACTGCAACTCCTTGGAAAGTACAATGCGAAGGATGCTCCGAATTCTCCCTCTTGAATCCGCTTGCTATATGTCCAAGGATAGGGTAATGACGACGATAATGGTGGAATACGAAAGGATCCGCGCCATCGGCCAACCGATATACGAGGGGAAAGTGGAGAATGCTTCAAAGATCCCGGGAAAAGCGATGCTTCGTCGAACCCGCGTGCGATCGAGAGAAAAACGTCGTCGCCTCCAAGAAATAACTAATCGATTTGTTTAGCCTGGGCTTATACTGATCGGTACGGTTGGATTGGTACTGGCTGGAATTGTGACAGGGCTGATCACTGTACATGAGATCGAAAGGGATTTGTATGATCTAATATGTATCGCGCTATGGTGAAAAAATGAAAACAATGGGTTGACCCATTACATTTGTCACTTTTACATACATAGACCAAAAATAAAGACTGAGGGAAATCGGGTTTCCATTTCTTTTGAATGTCTGCGAATTCTTTCGACGAGAAATTCCTTCCTTTCTTATTACTCTTGATTTACCAGTACTAAACGTTCGTTGACAAAAAGATTGAAGCGGTCGCAGAATTCCGACTTGAGAGATCGATTTTTCGATCGACTCACGAACCATTGCAGCCGGCACGAACCTGCAAAACGAATCGCAGGCACCACGAAATTTTTTTTTCATACCAACGCACGCTTCGTACAGTCTGTTCTGAAAGGGTCAATCGAAATATGGTAGGAAAACGCGTTTGCAGGAGGCGATGAAAGTTCAAAAATTCCTGGCTCTCGAATCGCATTGCTGGCCGATCACGCACATTTTTCGATCGGAAAAAGTGGTGAAAGGCGCCCGTACACTCATCTCGTGTTTGTGTGTATCGCGAGTGACCGATTGCCCAATGCATCGACGTAGAGAATTTCCTTACCGTGCGCACCGCGATTCGATACGGTTCGTACATAATAGCGTTAAAAAATCGTAACGCACCTCGCCCGACGTCGAGCGATATTTGAGACCGTACTCGCGAATATCCCGGTCCCGAACACGTTCGAGACTCGTGCTAGGAAATAATAGTTTCAGCCACACGAGGTTTTGCGAGAATTGGCGGGGGCTCGTAGTGTAGAAACGCTGCTAAAAAACAACATGGCGGCGATGCTTGTCCACGACTGTTCGCGACGAGTACTGAACCAGTTCAACGTGGAACCGGTTTCAAACGAGTTTTTCTTGGATTTTTCGACGATCGTGCGTTCCACGATTTTCGCGATCTTTGCCTACGGGACCTCAAGCGCGTCATTCCGTTTCGATGTGACTGTACAGAATGTCCCGGAGACAGCGCAACGGTAAGAAATTCCTGTTTGTATCGAGGTTGTAACATACACAGTGGCTCAGCTGAAAGCTCATTTCACTGAGGAAATGTTTGAAAAAAATGCATGTCACTGGCGGAAAAATTGTAATACGATTTATATTTTCATAAAATCATGAAAATATAAATTACACTCGACGAACTATATGTACAAAGGACAAATAAACATACCCTACAACGGGTATTCGAACATGGCAAGTTGATATAAACGCAGGTGCTGTCGAACTGCTACGTAACCTCACAAAAGGTTAAAGGTTCGAGTGGGATTTTGTTGTGGATGATACCAGCCTCTGAAGAATTTCCTGACGCAGAGCTTGACAATTTTCCTTCGCCACTAACGTTATTCATCTCTGAAAGATCTCAGTAGAAAATGCCAGCGTTCTCTCTGGCATTTATATGCCACGATCGTCCATGTTACTTTGAAGATCGACTATATGTTTTTTAACTATATGACCTTGCGTCACGACTTAGCATGTCTGGTGAATAATCATTTCCAACTTCATAGACCCATTATCAACGCTCAGAACAACTTCTTTAAGTACTATTTCGATAATGGCAATATTTGGTATAGATTCAATACGAATCAAGCTGGAGAAAAGAATGGTCGTGACATATTGACCGTAGGTTACTGCTGCTTGAGTTTTAGGTTTAAAAAAAAATATTGTTGTCATAAAGCAAAAGAATTACAAATACGACCTGACCACTTTTAGCATTCGTTATGTTGCGTGCGGCAAAAACCTATAATCCTATATCTCGAATCGTAGGATCTGCAGAGATGGAAGTTGAAGTCAAATTTGAGCCGCTGGTTCAGCCCTGTGCAGACGAAGAAAACGACGGTGGCTTTGCAGGTTTCGACAATATTACGTCCATTCCTTGCAGCATTGAAGCGGAAGCTCGGGACTTCTGGTCCAGTCACGCCACTGCTTGCCTCATATCGCAGTACGACAAGTTCCACCGCTTCATAGGCCAGAGCGCTCGCTTCCGAAGTCGCAGGGAGATGTTCGAGATAGTATCGGCGGAAATGAAGAAATTGGGTTATCACTTTAGCCCACGAAAGTGCGAGAACAAGTGGAGAGTCTTGGAAAGAAAATACAAGAAACTACTGCTTAGGGAGAGACTCAAAAAGCCTGGGAGAATAAAACACTATAGTTACTGGGAGCACAGAAGAGCGCTGGACGTAATATTTGAAAGGGAAAAAAGACTTAATTATCCAGAGGAGCATTCGCTTTCCATCAGTGGTTCGTCCACATTAGCTTTAGGAGATGCAACCGCAGAATCTGACGAGCAATTTAAAGATGATCAGAGCGAAGAGACGTTCGAGAATGAGGCGCAGAGAGTGGAAAAGATTGATCGGCCTTTGGATGGAGGAGTGACCATAGCTATACTTCACAGCCTCCTTGCTGAGGTGAACAAAAGTTTGGAAGTTGCTGAGACCAACAGAGAGAGAAGACACAGAGAAAAGATGGCTGTCAGGGAAGCTGAGCTGGAGGTGCGCAGGAAAATTTTGAAATTGAAGGAACAGAAGATAGAACTTTGGAAGACCCAAATGACTGCAGCTGCACAATCTATCAGTCTTATGAAGTGATGTGTTGTAACAGTTGCTCACGACCGATGTTACCTCAAGTTCATATATCTCTTATTTATAAAGCCCTTATTCGCTATGCCAATCCAGTATTGACACTTTTTGGCGAGATCGTATCTCGAAATAAAATAACTCTGCGAAGCTAATCGCAGAGCGGCACTGTGATTCCAATGTTCTCGCCATGTATTATGTTATAATAAAACAATATTTTTAAGAAATATTTGAAGAAAGATTTTTAAAAAATGTTTTGTCATAATTCCCATAGTTTGTGCCGTTCGTGGACTAACCGTGTTTTAATTTTGCATGCAGATTTTGGCGTTTGTTCGAATTAGAAATGCGCGCTATTTTGCCGATCGAACCAAGGCATCTATCGCCGGCTGACGAAATTTACGCTAATCACTAGCCGCGCCAACGAAGTCAGACGCACATAGGACAGTTCTTACGAGCGGCTTGACAACACATTCTACGACCCAAACTGCCGTCTGGTGGCGTGACGAGCGATCAGCTGTTACGGAGGACCGCCGCAAAGTTAGTACCCCCTCCCGCCCTGGAGTAATCGGATTTTTTTTACGAATCGTCAATATAAGATATACAGGCTGTCCTGTATCTCTGCGGGTATCGCAGTAAGTTTTACACGCGAACTGGCTGCACTGCGAGTATCGTCCCCTCTTAAGAACTGTGCTATACACATCTAACTTCGTTGGCCGCTCATGCAGGCAGACTGCTACGCAACGTAACCTCAAAAGGCTGTTCACTGTTCTATAGAATTTTGCATTTCATTTGTATTTTTATTGCAAAAATGGTTGACTTGAAGACAGTGAATAATCAGATGTACGAGTGTTATGCAAAGTCCGCCGCGAACATCATAACCTACTTCCGTGAGTAATTCATAGTAAAAAATCGGGTGATGACCCATCTTGCCATACAAAGCATAGTGGCACAATCATCATTGTCATTTGAAATTGTTGCATTTAAAATTTGATAGTGTAGAAAATTTGTTCTCATTAATTGCTATCGAGACACTGGCTTGATCATCAACTCTGAAAGTTTGTTTCGGAGAAATAAGGTTAACTGTAGATGAAATTTACACTGAGCTATGAACTGATTTTGCTTAGATGGCAACCAGCGAGATACAATGTTGGAAGACTTAGGCCAACACATTGAGAAACTATGTAATCTGGAAGAACGAATAGATGCTGTACAACAGATTACGACAGATTTTGCTTCCCGCGATACGGAAGTGGAAAACGCCGAAGATGCGCAAAAGTCTGCTAAGGTGATTTATACTTTTCAATATCCTTCATTCTCAGACAAACGCTTACGAACTTCCGATTATTTAAGAAACAATTTCTTTCTGCACAGGAATACATCAATAAAATATCCAACATTGTTGTAGATTCTTCTAACAATCCAAATCTAAAAGAGTTTTATCGCGTAGTGGAGGTGCTTAAAAAAGGTATCATTTTAATTTTATTACAGAGAAGAATTCAAACTCAATATTAATTTCATGTGTTATTCAAATACCACGGGTGATATAATTTACCTGAACGATTCGTTTTGCAGAAGCTGATATCGGTAACCTGGAAGATTCGGATATCAATGACAGAGAACTGCAACTCACTAAAGACACCATTAATGTGATAGATCCGATTACGAAACAGCGGATGACTGATCCTGTGAGGAATATTCTATGTTCTCACGTCTACGAACGACAAAGCGTTGAGAGTTTGATAAAAATGAACGCGCTCACACGGTACATAAATCTCCAACATATTTTACAATCCCTCCAGAAACTGCAAAGTTATCGCTTTGACAGCTGTCAACATATTTGCAAATTCAAAAACGTTCATGCTCGATCTATTACTTTGAATCCGATAATGAGCATTTCATATTTGAAATTGCTCGTTTTCCTAATTGCTCAAATCATTCACTTTTTCAAGATCCCAAATGATGATTTAATCTCTCTTTTATTTACAATCAACACACCGATAACTGTTCTTCCCTTTCAGGTGCCCAGTTCCCGGCTGCAAATACACGGAATGTCTCTTGATGTCGAATATGATAACGGACCAACTCACAAAGATCTATTTGGAGAAGTATCCGGCCTGAGTTTAATCGATGAAGCGACAAGGCTCAACGTAACGGCGTTCGTGCGAATCCCCGCTAGATTGATATGTGCGTCCGTTGGATGGTCAAAGTTCGATGTGGGCGAGCGTCACGAGACATACTCCGGACATCGATGCGGCCAAGTGGCGCTCCGTCATATGGACTATTAGCATCGACTTGCGGGCAAATTGCCAGGGGAAATTGTTCCCAGACAGGCGAGACTGAAGTGCCGAAATGTTTGATGCGAGGCGAGACTCGACTCCATAAATTCTTCGTGTATTATCAAAATGCTGTGATCTTTCCGTACGGTATTCAGGAATAAATACGAATGGTACAAAACTGAAAGGCATTCGAGTTTGGAATGTTCGTAGAAACTGAATTTTTCGAATTACGAATTGCTGAATATCATTTCTATTAAAAATGCTTATATTTATTTTATAACTTTCCGTAGGTACAGATTGGCTTTGCCAAACAAAAAGAAATTTGAAAGACCAGCGAACTAAAACGAGCGATCGTCGTCTCGTGGCTAACTTCTCGGGTTTCCAGGCGCGGATTAACGACAAATCGGAAACGTCAAATCAGTTTCATATGGACATTTATACATTTTTCTAGCCCCTGTTGAAAGGATGTTCAGTCACGTGCTATGTTTGCACTTCGAGTCCTGTTGATGCTCGTCGTCACAGGTGGACGTTACGGCACGAGACCTGTTCAACTCCGCATGATTCTTGATGAAGATTCGTTACGCGTCAGCGACAACGAGATCGCGATGTGGAACGACCCTTACTTCGATCGTATATTTGGCGTTGAAAGTTCCAGGGAACAACGCGAAGCGCCAGACTCGGAGCAAGGCGAGGACGAAAGTCTCGAGGAAAAATCCGAGGATGAAAATGCTGAAACAGAGGAGTTTAAGGACGCAGAGAGTTTCACGGACGCAGAAATTGAACAATCAGACAAAGATGAAGAGGAGGTGAATGAGGAAGATTTGGGAGCTGATCGTCCTGCGAAATTAAACGATAACGGTTAGTTTTTATAGTCCGCGTTCTTAATGGCTATTTATTCGATCTGAAGGAGGGTCTCAGGGAGAGATACAATTCCGTGAGATCACCTGACGAGCTACCGTACTGTGATGAAACAACCACCGAGTCCTCCAGTCCTCAGGAATATGTCGATTACGGTGAGAATATCAAATTCCTTCGATATTTTCGGAAAAACAAAGCGATAAGATCAATCTGTTTTTCGGTAAGAATATAAAAATACGAATAGTCCACTGTTAATTTTGTAATTCTAACGATGTGGGTTTTGCCAATTAGTTGGTGGTTGGCTTGTTTTAATTTCAGGCTGGACTATTATAAATTCTCTGGCTTAAAGAGAATCAGTTATTATGTAACCCACGGAAATTTTTCCTTCGAATTTTCGATGATATCGTTTTTTTTAATTTACAGACAGTCCAGCTGGTGGCGGTGAAAAGTCTTCCGGGGCAGGAAGACATATACGAGGATTCATTCTCTCGGCTGGTATCGTCGCGTCCTCGTGTTTCGTTTTTCTGTTCGCTTGAGGACGAGTCAACAATGGAACGTCAATTGTCGTTTGGCCACCCATGCGAATCGAGAAAACTCGAACGATTTGGTGCGGCTCGACTCTTGATCGAATATCAACTGCGCATGTAATCGCGCTCTTCTCTATCCTACCGTTCTATAACGATTCGAGAGGCACGTTTGTGACGACACTGTTCTGTGACGAGGCTATATACATATCTACACGCGAATTCAATCTTGGACTCGTGCCTGAGCCGACTCGCTATGAAAATTGATTACGAAGAAGAACAACCAAACGATGACTGACGAAGTTTGTTCATAAAATAAGGTGATGTTTAATTTTTCCCGAGAAACGTTTTTTCATCAATATCTATTTAGTCCCCTTCGAAGTAACGCTCCTTAGACACAATACCCTTGTGCCAGCGCTTTTCCAATCCTCTAAGCACTTCTGATACGCGCTTTTTGGCACGGCCTCGAGCTCTACCAGCGATGCCCTCTTTATCTCCTCAATCGTAACGAATCTCCGTTCTTTCGTGGCTCTTTTCAGTTTCGGGACGAGAAAGAAACGTCGCGAGGAGCCAAGTCCGGTTAATACGGTGGCTGAAGCATGGATTACGGTTTTGTTTTTCGCCAAAAACATCACGAACGAGCAACGATGCTTCAGCAGGTGCATTATCGTTTTCGATATGGCGAAACAATCGCCGAGCACGCCGAAACACGCCTAACTTCAATATCTATCACAAGCAAACTAAATATGCAGAAGGGCTGATGACGTAAACATATGTCGGGGACACGTGTACCGACATAACAAAATAATCGATAATCGTATATACGTAGAAATTCGAAATCACCCTATTTTTTTTAGAACGAATTTCGTATAATGTATCGCTATTCGCGCGTACACATTTCGACGTAACCCGTCGCGCGCGTAACTTATTATTCGTGGGAAAGATTACGTGCCAAGATTTGGGCGCGTCATCGGTTCGATGGGACGCGGAATTGGATCGTTGTATCAAAGCGAGCGCGATTGCTATTAGCTAACTCAATGCGAAGGACATTCTTCGCGTGTATTCGCGACTCGTTGTACACTGTCTCCCGCCGACATCGCTCGTCTTTCTCGCACCCTGATTAATATTCCCACGTGACGTTTAACACGTGGAATAATTCGCGCGTCGTTCGACCATCGATATTTTTCTTCGGCTCCGCTTTCGTTGTTCCTTTGTCTCGAGACGAGTAGAAACAAAAACAGCACGAAACTTCTGGCTTGAATTTTCGCGGTACCCTTGAACGTCGATTCCCTTCGATCTCCCTTCAAGGTCGAGAACGTCTGTGACCGGCGTCTTTCAGAAAGGGAAAATTAATGGATTTATACATTTTATTCTTGTCGTGACATCGAACTTCGTGACGTGTCGTTGACTGAATAAAACTGGCGACGATAATTAGCTTTCAGTTCTTTCGGAGCGAACGATTAGATAGAAAGTCTAGATAACGTTCTCGCTCATTTTGCGAAATAACTTGGACCAGATTGTTTAGGTTTGGGCTTGTATATACTAAAAGCGTGTAACTGGACCTGATCTTTTAGCCTAAAATCCTTGCAGAAAAACTCAATCTTTTAGTTCCATGGTTTTGAATTCGTTCATGGAAATTACCGAGATGAAATAAAAATCCACGATTTAAAACAGAAAATGCGAAAAAATTGATTTGATGAATTCCTTTCCTCCTGACCTCTGTCCAAGTTCAGCGTATTTCAGATTCCTTTTCTCAGTTTTTCCGATTCTTCGGAAAGCATCATCAAATTGCAGACTCTTCATTTTCACAGTCTCAAAATCCATGTTCTCCTAGTTTCGATCGTAAGCCGCAACAAGCCGATGGTAAGTGCAAGTCAAAGCCGAGTTGATGAGCCGGCGAGTTTGCGCAGCTTCGTTCTTACCGGCGATACCGGAAGTTCCCCGTCAATCTGTAGAATCGTCGAGTACTCTTATCACGGAAAATATTTCATAGAAATCGTCAGATAAAACGGAAAGGGAGAACAGACAGCTTGAAATCGACGATACAAAAAATACAACGGAGAGATAAAAACTGGGCGAGTTTTTCCGCGAAGTTCTGGACTGAAGAGACCGCGAGCACGAAGCTCTGATACGTAAAACGAACCGAGTAGGACGCGAAAGACCGATATGGAGGGAGAAACACGTACCGGAGTCACAGCCGTCTTCTAACAATGAGAAATATACGCACGTCCGAGACGCCGTTGGTCAGCATTTCGTTCCCGAGTTTGCTGCGATCGCGAACACCTTCATCCTTTCGTTGTATCTCTTCATCGAGTTTAGCGCCCGTGTGGACGAGCCTTCATACTCGTTGGCCCTCCTCGCTCGGTGGATCACGTGGCAAATGTACAAACCTTCGGTTGGTGCAGCGGCGGGGTGACGGTGGATTGACGGTGGTGGGGCGGAAGGGGGGGGGGGCAGCGAGAAGAGCGCGCGGAATAGCGCGTGAGGGGCGCGAGGAGAGGCCGGTGAAGAGAGAATGGCCGGTTCCCCCGTAAAACAGACACCGAGAGAGGCGAAAGCATCGGGAGAAATCCCTCGGTGAGTGTGCGTTACGTTCTAGTATTTTTCCCTGGCGGTAAAGTAGCGTTTTACTCTCTCGTCGTGAGTCTCTCGCGCGAGTACTCGTAGCGCGCCTTGTAAACGCGAATGCGCGCGCGCGCGCGATCTCCGCGTACCATCGAAAACAAAATATTGTGCAGTGACCGTTAGGCGGTTTTATTTTGTGGACGTTTTTGAAAATCGACGATGCTGTTACATTTCCGTTGATTTGGAAAGGGGCGTTGGGAGTTCCTGAAATCGTGATACGTTTTTTTTTCGCCGCGCACGCGAATAAGATCGCGCACGCGCCGAAGGTGTATTGTCTATACGCGAAGATTCGCCAGGTGACGTTTCTGCGGGACGTTGAATTCTGGCGTGTAACCGGAACAACGCCATGTTGTTCACGTCGATTACAACTTCTCTCTCTCACGCGCCCACTGTGCCTCCGGGCTCATGACAAACGAGTCAAGTTTACAACATGACAGGAGTGCGGCGAATCAGCGTTCCCGCCTCGTTTCCGGTGCTTTGTAACAGTTTAACGGTACGGTGAAAATTTCCCGCGTGTGCGCGTTCTATCCCCGAGGTGCTTCGATCCCTCGTGTGTCTTGTTATTTTTTTTTTTGTTCGTATTTTTTCCGCGACGGGTAATATTCGAAGGTATCGCGAGTGCAAGGTGCACGCCGCAAGGTGGCCATAGAAAAGTTGGGAAAGGCCTCGACTCGTATCCCGTCTCGGTATACGCGTGTTCGTATGTACGTTTTATTTTTCTTTTTTTTTCGTCTACGTTTACGCGATACACGCCCGTAACGCGAATGTATACGATTGAGGAACGTCGCGCATAAAAGTTCGGTCCGGACGGTGCATGTGTGCCGGAGAAGCGAAGCTGTATACACGGATAAATACACACGCTGAAAAAGAGATATATATCGTCCTACGGCTGTGTGATCTTTGCTGGGATGGTGTGTGCGTTCCTTGCGTTCAGGCACGCCGCCGTGGGATCGTGGAATGCGCGCTGACAGGTATTCGCCTTGGCGCGCGGTCGCGAACGAAAAATCGTCTGTGCAACGCTTTTTTTTTTCTTTTTTTCTCTCCGCTCCCCCCCCATCCCTGTCCTCCCGCCAGCAACGATCTTCCTCGGCGCTCCTTCACCAACGTGCCTCGGTAATCGCGACTATAATAATGACTTTTATCGTACATGCATCGCGTATATATATATATGTGGACGCGTATACGTCTCCGTTCGAAGAAGTGGATGGAAGTTATACTTTTATTTCTCGCTGCGCGTACAATTGCCTATTTACTTCATTGCTCGTCCGCCCCCTCATTTTTTCGTTCACCAACCATGACTATTCCGTCCACTGTTTCTGTTCCTCTCTCACGCTTACTGTACATCTCCCCCCCCCCCCACCTCTCGATCGTAGTACCGCGTGGGTCTCGATCTTTTCTAGTTTTCTTTGTTTCATTTTTTTTTTTGGCTTGCGCTCGATTCTCCTACGCGAGGAGCCTGCACAGGAGAGTCACTTTTGACAGGCGGTGTCGCTGGTCTGTAAACGATCGTCCGACGCGTGTTTCGCCGTGGTGCGCATGCGCGCGCTACTACGATACTTCGAAACGTGGGAATTCACCTCTGGCTTGATTAAATCTCGGTAATGCGGGAGTAATAATGAACACCGGAATGATGCTGATGAGAATAACGATAATAATAATAATAATAAATGCTCGAAGTCTTCGTACATGAAGATTTCAAGCTATAATGTTTGTTGACAATATTAAAATCTGCAGGATGCACTAACAATGTAATAATTTTGAAACAACGATCGATGTTCATTAAAAAATTACAATTTTGGAAAGATGACAAAGTATTTCGTAGCAGCAACGAGTGCATTTATAAAACATAATAAATCATTTTAAAAAATAATACATAATGTAACAAAATAATGGATTACTCGTAAAAATAATGAATACATTTGAAAAAATAATAAATAATTTGAAGAAGCAATAAATAAATTTATAAAATTGATAAATTAAATGGAAAATTAAAAAATAAATTAAACAACAAATTAACAATGTATACAAAATAAATTACTTGCAACATTGCAAGCGCGTAAATAAAATGAAGTATAAATTATAAGTATAAATTACTCGAACAAATTCATACGCTTAACAACAAATGAATATATTTTTTTAAATAAAATTTCAACAAATCCTTATTCCATTTTTTGAAACAATAAATATTTAACGAACAATCATCAAAAAAATGTATTGAAAAATAAATAGTAAAAAATTAAAAAATAAGTATTAAAAAATAATAAATAATTTTTATTTATTAATAAAAAATAAATAGTAATTCGTACCACGGCTTGTCACCGCGAATCGATCACCAGACACGTACGAACGTCTCGAACTGTAACACCAGCGGAATTTTCTGTCAATCCTGCAACCGCAGGAATTTATTATCACGCGTGTGTTCAACTCGGGCTTGCGCATTTGTCCATCGTGCATAAAGGCAAACGAGCGGGATGTAACCGTGTGTCGACGCGTGTGGCTTTCTTTCCTCTCTTCGTTTTTTCGCTCTATTTCTCTTGCCCGCTTCTCCGATTCTCCTCGATCCACGCTCCCTCCCATTTTTACTCGATCTTTTTCTTCATCCTCGTTTTTTTTTTTCTCTTTCCTTCGTTCTCGCCCCTACCAAATTTTAACATCAGCCGTGAACGCGATCACGTGACACGCCAGGGTGGCAAACGAGAACGTCGCGAATTCTCTAGCATTCAAGATTGCATGGACTCGTTTGGGTTCTCTTGCCGGTCATGCGTAACGAGTTTTTGCGTAAATGCATTCATTCTCCCCCCTCTTTACTTTTTAAGTTGACTTCACGCCCCTCTCGTTGAATCAGACCTCAATTACGTGGGTTATTTTCAATTATTTTTTAGTATCTCTAATACGAATATTTTCTTTAATATAAATAATCTTTTCAAATATTTTCAATTATTTTTTAGTATCTTCAATACATTTATTATTACTACTGTTATTTTTATTATTATTAATGCCATACTTTTATTATTATTATTATTATTATCATTATTACTGTTATTATTTTTTTTCTATTTATATTCAATTAATTAAAGATAAATAAAATCAAATACTATTATTATTACGATAATAATAATGGTAAATATTCGGAAATGAAACTCCTGTTAGAATCGAGTCGATTTTTTGGGCTTGTTTAGGTTTGTTTGTTTGGTTTTATTTGTTTGGGTTCGTTTGTTCGGATTCCCACTTTTTAGCGGGATTTGTACTTTCGAATCGTCACCATAATTATTATTTTGATTTTTTAATTTCACTTAATTGTATTTTCGTTAATTGTTTTAAAAATTGGTTCCATATTTTGACTAATGGTTCAACGAAGTCGTTAATAAAATTATTATTTCTCTCTCTCTCTCTCTCTCTCTCTCGCTATCGCGCTTTCATCATTATCGTTGTTACCGTCGAGTAATTCTTGGCGAGTAAATTCGACGAAACGAATACTCACCGGGATACCGATACGTAAAAATCTTCCTTTGATGAAAACGGCGAAGAGAAATGTTCGACTCAGAAGCGTTAGTTACTCGGGGAGACATTTTGAATTTTTCGTTTTCTTGAGGTACGGAGAAACCGGAAGTGGCCGAGCGTGAATATCGGGGGTCGATATTATCGCTCGAAATTTCGGACGTCGGCCATTACGCTGATTGTTGAGAACGGTTTCTCCGATCGCTGAGGGGGCTCGAATGTGTCAATGCCCCTGTCGAAAATAACGGTAATGACGAATAAACGAGAGGCTACGTAGGGGAAGGAGAGAAAAAAAAAATGAAAAAAGAAAAGAATATATGAAAAGGGAATAACGATTGGAGGCAAGCGGGATTCGAGTGAAAGAAAGAATACACGTATTGTACGTACAGGTAACGAAGAGCGCGGACGGAATTATCGTCGAGGCAAATCATCCCGTGGAATCACGACGCGTGAAATGTTTACGTCCTGTCGTCGGCGTGGTACGCCCCTCCTTCTCTTCCCCCTCCTCTTCTTCAACGCCCCTTATCCATCGTTCTCATCTCTCGGCTAGCGCGAAATTTCATTCCGACACTCGACTTTCTTTCGCGAAACAAAAATAAACATCGCTCCCTTCCGAACGCTCTGGAGAATAATTTTTTTTTTTTTTCACTGATCATCCGGAGCGTGAGAGATTTCCTTTGTTCGCGATAACGAACTTGAGGATTCAGGAATTTGCTGAACTCGAGATCCTTGAATATCGCAGCTAGGAAACGCTATGGGATTTTTCGTTGGATAAAAGTCGAAGCATTTTTTTTTCTTTTTTTTATTTAGTTTTTTTTTTGCATATTTAAATCGTGAAAAAAAAATCCGGAAGGGATTTTCTTGATGGATAATCGAAGCGAAACTCGCGGTTTTGCTAGATTTAATAAAAAAAATATTGATTTTTTTTATTTCATAACGAAAATAAATCTTTTGCACGACATTTCGAAAATGTTTGAAAAAAAAAAAAAAAAAAAAAAAAAAATAAAAAAAAAAAAAAAAAAAAAAAAAAAAAAAAAAAAAAAAAAAAAAAAAAAAAAAAAAAAAAAAAAAAAAAAAACTATTAAAAAATTAATAATCGTAAATTGAACAAAAAATCGCGCTGACTTTAGTGACAATTTAGTATTTTTAAAAAAGCAACGAGAATGAGAAATTCCAGAAGTCGTGAAATTTACAGATAGCAAACCGAGGGCTGGTGGCAAGTACGAATCGAACGTGAATTCTAGTTGGTGGAGGGTCAAGATTTACCGACGGAGGTAAAAGTTATCGGTTGGGGACGAAGGATGATGAAGCCCCTCGTGAAAAAGCGGAAGGGAGCTTCACGGTTCGTCGGAGCTTCGAAGAAAAACGTATTCGCGAAAAGTCGAGGGGCGAGGAGTACAAAGACGGGAGCGAGGAAAAGTGAAATTGAATCGCGAGGCCCGGCGAGGAAACCCGGGCGACGACCGGTCACGTGAGACAAGAAAAATAAGATGAGCGCGGAAATGACGTCGTCATCGATATGCGTCGGGACGTCAACGTTGCCGTCGCGTGAAAGCTCGCTGATCGCGGGTCACTCGCGAGACCGAATTGCCGATTCCGTTGACGCTTCGTCACCGGAGACGAGCCGAACGACGAGGGTCGTCGGGAATCCAACGACGAGAAACGAGGAGCCCTCAACGACCAGCACCTTCGGGAGCAACGTCGCCGTTCTCGCTGATATGGATCTCGTTAATGCTCCGAATCCCTGGCTTCCGGCCTATGGCTTTCAGTTGCAACAACACGCTCAACACTTTCAACCCACGCACGAGGATTTACGGGCTAACGGTTCGTTTGTTTGGCTTCTTTGTATTTCTAATTATTGGCCTCTTTCTGTTTTCTAGTTTTTTATTCTGTTATTTTTAAACAATTTTGTTGTATTTTTTTTTTAAATGTATTTTTTGCTGTTTTTTCAAATCTATTTTTTGCTGTTTTTTCAAATCTATTTTTTGCTGTTTTTTCAAATCTATTTTTTGCTGTTTTTTAAATCTTTTTTTGCTGTTTTTGTTTTATTTTTTTCCTGTTTTCTACAAGTTTTTTGTTCTGTTTTTCTTTGTGTTTTTTTTTCTCGCAATCACGTCGAAGAAAGTGCTGCACCGGAAGTGCCTTATCAGGCGTTCGGATGAAAAAAAGATCGTTTCGAAAGTTACGTTTTTCTTCGTGAAACGCTGTATATTGCACTCGTGAAAAGAAAGGTGAAGAAACAAAAAAAAAAAAACAATCTTCACGGTACCGAGAAACTCGAGTGTACTCTCGTACACATCGAGGGTACGTTACGTGTGACATTTGTACTTTCTCGATGTCGCAACAGCACAGTCGGTCTCCGTAGGCTTTTTTTTTCAGCGTTACGGTCGTTGCTCGCCTCCCGTAGCCTCCTCTCATCTTCTTCTCGTTATCCTTCTCTCAGATACGCAAAGTGTACTTTCCGCAAGAACGTACATAGAGTAGAGCCTCGGTTATCCGAGCCCATCCGGACCGGGCCGAGTTCGGATCAACGAAAGTTGGTTCAATAGGAATAGGAATATATTTAATCATAGTATATATAGCGTTTGTAAAAAGTGAAATTCGATTAATCGACGATTTTTTAAAATAATTATAACCGAAACGTTCGAACTCTGCTTTAAGTTTTTTTTAAATTAAAAAAACATTTCGATATTTCACAGTTCGAATATTCGGAGTTCGGATAATCGAGGTTTTACTGCGCAAACACGAATTAAAAATAAATTTCATAATTTCTAAAATATAAATAAATTGAAAAATTGTCGAATGCATTGTTTCTAATAAATACAAATATGCACTGATATGTGTGTGTGTATATAAATATATACATATATATATATATATATATATAAATTAATAAATTAACAATTAATAAATATATAAAATCAAAATTACTTACTAAATAAATAAATAAATAAATCTATCTATCCATCCATCCATTCATTAATCTATTTATTTAATAACTAATTTTCACTTGATGTATTTATTAATTGTTAAATCCGCTCTTAAGTAAATAAATAAAAGTATCCATCAATTCGTTTATTCATTGATTTATTTATTTATTCATTTGCTTGAGCGCCATACAAATGTTAATAATAAAAATACGAGAAAAAAAAACTCGCTTACGTGGCGGAGAAATATCGCACTTCGATAATATTCAATTTTCTTGCTAAGCGTTTATTTCATTATCGTCCGCGATACTCGATATGTACACAGCACGTTAGCACTTCGTATTTAAAGAGCGCGCTCTAACTCCTCTCGCACTTTCTTTGAGTAATACGTTTTTTTTTTTTTTTGCTTCTCTTCTCTCCACAACCCAGTCGATTCGTGCGTGATTGTCCTCCGCGCTCCAGATACTTCCAGTTTGCGTATACATGTAGACGAGGAAATATAACACTAGTTGATTTTTCTTGACGGGGATCGCGGCGGTTCCGCGAGTGGAAGATACGGAACGTCGACAGTTTTGGGTATACTCTCCGAGTTAGTGTGGGAACGGAGATGTATCGACGCGCGGATAGACCGGTACCCTCGCGTTTAACGAGAGAATCTACCTGGTGTCTTCAATGTCTCGAGACCGCGAGAAGATCTGGGTTACTTTCTATACTCGCCATCGGAAACGTTAACTTTACATTTGGCACGAGAAAATTGAATTTCAAAATTAGCATTGATGTATTTAATTATGGCAATTGAATTATGGGAATTGCATTTTTGAAATTACATGTTGGAATTTACATTTTGGTA
Source organism: Ophioninae sp. A BG-2022a (assembly GCA_030523105.1). Lineage (NCBI taxonomy): Eukaryota > Metazoa > Arthropoda > Insecta > Hymenoptera > Ichneumonidae > Ophioninae sp. A BG-2022a. The sequence continues at coordinate 7,216 of JAPYZI010002603.1, read as the reverse complement.
ATTGAACTTTCAGAATGGAATTATGGATGTTGAATTTCGGCAATTGAATTCTGGATATTGAATTTTTGCTATTGAATTATGGAAATTGAATTTTTGCAATTGAATTCTGGATATTTAATTTTTGCTATTGAATTCGGGATATTGAATTTTTGCTATTGAATTCTGGATATTGAATTTTTGCAATTGAATTCTGGATATTGAATGTTTGCAATTGAATTCTGGATATTGAATTTTTGCTATTGAATTATGGAAATTGAATTTTTGCAATTGAATTCGGGATATTGAATTTTTGCAATTGAATTCTGGATATTGAATTTTTGCAATTGAATTCTGGATATTGAATTTTTGCAATTGAATTCCGGATATTGAATTTTTGCAATTGAATTCGAAAAATTGAATCTTGGAATTAATATTTTGAAAATTGTCTTTACAAAATTGAATTCTGGGAATTAAATTCTCGAAATATTATTATTGACATTGAAGTTTGGAAATAGAATTTCGAAAATAAAAATTAAAGAAAATCGTCCGTTAAATCTTGACTACATTTCACATTACAATAACCGAATTTCAAATTCAATTTTCGCTTCAGCCTGACTACCGAAATGTATATCCAATAAACGAAGTCCGTTTCTCGTCAACAAAAATTAAACCGCAATAAAAATCGACGTTCGTAAAATTCAATTCCAGAAATCGAAAATCAGGCCAACCTTTGAAGAACATCCGTCCGGTATTTAATCTTCTACACATCCTTAAGACGAAGTAGAAGTCGTACCACGTGACAAATTCGTTAATCCCGGACAATCTAATCTTTCAAACCTTAATTTCTCAACGATGCATAATTTTCAATCAAAAAGTCAAAAAAAAGTCAAAACCATTTCGAGTTTTCATTAAAACCCCATAAAATCACTAAAAAAAAACCAGCTTCGATATTCCCAGGCTTTTCGTCCAATTCCCAACATTGATGGATCTTCTAAGTAGCGGGACGTCCCTTGGCTCATGAAATTCAATTAATCATGCGATTACCGATTCGTGTGTGCGTTGCGTTGAAAAAGAGAAGATTTGAACATCGATTGGCGAAGCATGAAAAGTGGTCGGGATTATTATTATTTTTTTTGTTCTCCCAGTTCGTTGAACGATGTCGATGTCGATCGAGTCTGATGGGATCCCGGCGAGTGCATGAAACTCATTCGGGGTCTCCATCGCGCGTAACGGGAATTCTCGCGTAATGCCTCTTTTCCTTCGGCTCTTGGTAAGCCGGCGTTGTTGTTTTTTTTTTTCTTTCTTTTTTCGGTTCATTCTTTTTTTCCCCTCGGTTGTACTTAGCCGCACGATGATCGTGTAAGCGCGGCGTTCGCGATCCATTGTGAGACGCTAATAACGTTCGCGTATATCCATAGAGGCTCGAGCCTCGTTATTTCGCATACTCGTCGAGGGGTATTTACGCCATTCTCGTATTCAACGATTTCGAGCGTACGCTTACGTGTAACTTAAAGCTGCGAGTCAAAATGGCGTAACATTGACGTTACACTCCGTAAAATAATGGGATTCGGAACGTTTCGTTCCGAAGTCCCCCTAATATGGCGGATCGACGGGAAAAGAGGGAACGAGAAAAATAAAAATAAAAACGGCACTCGCCGAGTATTAGCCACAGGTGAAACGTTCCGGCTCTGTCTTTTCGCTCAGTTCTAGCTTCGGTACGGCACTAGCGCGGTGTCTTTCGGTATCGATATCGAAACGTGTTGCTAAATTTCGCGACCCCCGACTACCCGTTCAATCAAAATTCGATATTTGCTTCGACATCGATCGAATCCCAATTAAAAATCGAATTATTCGTTTCATTCGAATATTATCGGAAATTATTTTTTTGTTATACTTGAAGGAACGTGTTTTATCGAGGACAAGTCGGTTGTTATATCTAGATTTGAAATTGTTGCAAAATATTTTTAGCAATAATAATAGTTATAAATTAATAATAATAATTACGGTTTATTCGGCTTAATAATTGTAATAATTATTTTCATGATACGAATAATAATAATGTTGATAATAATGGTACCGATTGTTGTTGTTATTATTACTGTTGTCGCATATTATCGTAATATATAATTCAATATAATAATAATAATAAATCATGGAATATTTCATATTCGATAATAATAACGTAATTATGTCGTATTATAACACACATTTTTTATACAACAATAATATAAAAAGATCATAATGAATAAAAAATATATAATAAACATAATAATAATTGTTGTCGTTTAAAAAAACATTATGTTGGGTTTTAAAAATAGGTTTTAAATGTTAAAAAGAATGTTACAAAAATAACGCTTCACCTGTACTGTTATTATTAACGGTATTTTTATAAAACTTATTGTTAAAAATATTTAATCAAAAATGAAACTTATTATCGTATCTTAAAATCAAATATGTAAAAACATAGCATTTTTTTTTATTTATCGCAAGCATTATTTGGATTTTACAAATTAAAAATCGATTGTAATATTTATTTTCAATGATGATTTTTTTAAATATTTTGAAATATTTGACGGTTAATGTATGGAGGAGTCGAAAGCGTGTGTATCGTAGTGTCCGTTGAACGTATACTATTGAAAGGAATGCTCGAGCTCGGCCACCTGTTGCTATACCTGTTGCTCATTACTTTGCGGTTTTACGAGAAATCAAACGAATTTAGTAGAGAGATCAGCTCGTTTATGGGGTGGGAGAAAACGAAATATTTTGGCGAACTCGATATTAGGGTTACGGGATAAATCTATTTTTTCGGGAGTGATATTTTTTTTTTTTGGTTTATTATTTAAAAATTTTGACCGCGACTCGGACGAGCTTTTCTTTCGTTAAAAATATATGTTCATTTTTATTTTCTTGATTTTTCGAGTTTTTTCACTCGCATGAATCACCAACTCGAAAAGTTTTATCAAGTTTGATGAATTTCTTATCTCTTATTTGGTATTATTTATATTTATATTTATTTTATTTTATTATTTATATTTATATTTATTTTATTTTATTATTTATATTTACTTGTATATATTTATATCGTTTTTAGCAATCGTTTATTTCGTTCGATCGATTATAATTTCATTTGCTTTTTATTCATTTGTTTTTTTATTTTATTTAAATCAATTTATTTATTTAACTTCTGCACGTATTGTATCAAAACTGAACGAAAAAATCTTTATGCAAAAATTCTATCTTATTTCTCGTTCGAAAATAAACAATTTTCACGTTCGAGACAAATCTGGGATAAAATTGATTTTTTTCGTAAGGGTCGAAGAAGTATTGTTGACGATGTCCGTAGGTTCTCCCACATCGACGAAAATCTTTCGCTCGTATGCTTTCTCCGCGTTTATCCCCGCGGCGTTAATTTCCCAAGCCAGTTTCCCGTCGTGTAACACGTTCTCCCGGGCGGGAGGCTCGATCTCACGTTTTGTAATAATGAATTATACATCGAGATCGAGGGAGCGAGCGAGGGAATAAATTCAATCGTGCACATCGATCCGCCCGGTATCCATGGAATTTACTACCATTATAGCGGCTCAAGTTACTCGGAAACTCGTCAATCCGAACGTTTCTATGCGTTACGGATTCCGGCCTCGTGCTGTGCCCGACGTTCCTCGAGACTGTGTCGGTGGGGGTGGGGGGTGGCGGGGGGGCGGGGGGGGGGGGGGGGGGGGGGGGGGGGGGGGGGGGGCGTATCGAGCCCAACCGATCACCGTTTATCGCTCCGGCTAATTATTTGTTTTTGTACGGTTAACGGATCAAAAGCATCGACAAAATCACACCGGAAAAACAATTTCTCCGATCGATAAATTTTTATCGCGCGCCCAGCGTAAACGCCTACCGATCACTTCCGGTTGCGAAACACCGCGATAGCTTGTTCCCTTCCGCTTGGAAAATCCAAACAAACCCAAATAAACACACTCGAGTCGAAAGCAAAGTTCTATCGAATAAATATATATATTTCTTTTAACCAAATTTTCGAATCGATTCGTTCGTTACAAATTTGTAAATTAATTATTTATATACACTTTGGAAAAGGACAGATTTGAAAAAAATTAATCGTTCAAAATTTTCTTTGCGATTCTATAGTAATCGTAAGTTTGCTTTTATCGATTCGTTAAATATTTCGTTTGTATCGCGTTGAACGTTGTTTTGTTAAATGAAAAAAAAACATTATTAAATAAATTTGTATCACTTATTTCGCCGTTTTTCAAAAAAACATGAGATTGAAGATCGCACGTTTAGAATAATGCAACGATTGATTCTTATTCGTCGATTTCTCCATTTACCTTTCGCAATAATTAAATCATAATTTCACCAAAAATTCTTCGTAAAAAAAGTTTCATTCCTTATAAAAAAAAACATATCAATAATTTGAATCTACAAAAAGAAAACCTTCGTCTGAAAATAAATTTAAAAAAAGTTACGAAAATAAAGAACAAAAATAAATAAAAACATCGAAAATGAGGAAACAAAAGTACGAGAAAAGAAATTTCGTTGCAAAAAAAAAAAACTTCGAAACCCTTCGAGAAACATAGTTTCGAGAAAATGCATTAATGAGATTTAAAAATTCGTCTCCCAAAGTCCGCTGAACTTCCTATTCGACTCGAGTTGTATCGAGGGCCGAACGACCGTCAAAAAAAAAATAAATAAATAACGCTGTACGAGCCACTTCGGAGTCCGCGCGTTCCAAGTCCGGGAGACGGTGGTGGGGCGGTGGCGCTCGTAAAACGGAAGTAGCTCCGATTCTCGTCCAGCAAAATTTGTAAACACATGTATAGAGCTGAGCGAATATTTTTATTGTGCGCGATCGTCCCCTTATCTCGATTAGGCCTCGTTAAGGGCTCTCTCTGTTGATCATGCCGTCCGAGCTGCGTCTCACTCGTACCGGCTCGTCCGTTTGATCTTTTCCCCCTCCCCTCAGCTCCGCCTCCCGCAGTTTGCTCTCCCCCTCCACGCCGCTCCTTTTCCCTCTCCAAAAGCTTCTCTCCGGCTCTGGCGATCGCGAACATCACGCACCAACAATATTTTTCTTCTTCTCCGCGCTTCTTTCTACCGTAGAGATCCTCCGGTACGATAACTCAAGACCGATAAACAACGAAGAAAACAAAACGTTCTCTTCTCATGCCCGCCAACGGAGATCTCAACTCGGGACGTTTCGCTATTTTTGCTCGTCTTGTCTTTTCGTTGCCTGTTTCCTTCTTCCTTGCTGGCTTGTTTGTGTTGTTTGTTTCGTATCATTTTTTCTTTTTTACCGTTGGATTTTCAGATCCCTCGCTCGCTCAACAGGGCGACTTCCTCGAAACGATACTCGAGGAGACTTCGGACGATTTGCAGAGCGATTCGGATCGCAGCGGTACGACTTACTGGCTCGGTTCGGACTCCGAGACCGAGAGCGTTATTCACATCAAAGCCAATCAGAGGGCGATAGGTGAGATTCAGATTATTATTGTTTTTATTATTTTGTATTATTATTATTATTATTGTTATTATTATGAATCGTAGCTTATTTAAATAATAATAAATTTACTAGTTTTCAATTTTTTAATTAGTTAATATTTTTATTAGCGTTTATGATCGGTCGTGGTTTCAATCAGAGTAAATCGAGAATTTTCGAGAACTCTCGCGGTCGCTGCGTTTTCACTCTCTACGCGGCGGTACGACTGGTTGCATAATTCCAGGCGTAGCACGTGTTGCGCGCCTTTAAACTGAGCTCCTCATGCTCATGTATTTCCGCATGGAACTGGAATTGAAAATTCAATCTCACGTTAAATTGTATTATATTGAAAATTCGATTTAAAATTGAATCGGGATTGTATTTAAAATACAATTCAGAATTGAAAAATTAAATAAAAAATTCAAACATGCAATTCGCTATTTAAAAAATCAATAAAAGATTCATAAATTCAATTATACATTAAAAAATGCAATCCAAAATTCAATATTTCAGTCGGAAACTAAAAAATTCAGTTAATTTAAAATAAAAAAAATTCAACTAGAAATAAAAAAATTCAATTCCCAACGTAATTGAATGGTGATTAAATAAGAAAACGAATACTGGCGTAATTCGATAAAATAGCTGAAATACGCCGTGCCAGATTTTGAATTTAGGACGAGTCGTTGTATTTCCGCGGTCGAAATAAACGCGGCTGTTTTTCCAGTGGCCGCTGATATTATATGAGTTTGCGCGAATTGCGCAGTTGAGTTAACTTCTTGTACGGAAAATCAGAAGCGAGGACGAAGAGTTCTAAAACTCAGTGGATTATTCCCATTCACTCGTTGTGTGGCCTCTGAGAACGATCGCGTGATCCAACCCGTTCGTACAATATACTAAACTTAGATCCAGAGGAAAATTTGCTCTCTCGCTTCCTCTCACTCCCATCGTACGAATATCTATATATCTCTCTTTATATCGCGCTCTTTTGGTCTCTTTTGTTTCCTTCTATTCTCTGACGTGTTTTTCGGCCCTGCACATCCCACTATATCCGTCTCTCTCCCTTTCCCTTCCCGTTCTCTCTTCTATCCCCATCTCTCTCCGTCTTTCGGCGGCGTAGAACTTGCATCATTCCAGAATTCCATCACCGTCTAATTCCGATAAACTTTCACGTGAGCTCGAAAACGTTCGATGCGATTTATGCATCCGGCTGCCATCATGATTAATGGATTTCCGCATTAATTTCGTAGCCTCGTGTATTTCTCATGGAATCAATCCCGCCCCGAAATTTATCGACAAATCCTGATCGAATCTGATCGAATTCAACGCTCTATTTTTTCTTATTTACATCGCCAAGCTTCGCCAAAGCGCTTTTCGATATCACAGCGATGTTTCTTTCTTTTCCATTTCCGTCAAGAACATTCAGTTAAACGATTTTATCACTGGCGGCGCAGCGGCTCGCATTCTCTGTTCTTACCGACTGCGCTTGCATCCTTCCAGAGAATTAATATATTTTTTTACTTGGCACTCGTCACTTTTTCACTGCCCTGATTCGTAACCGATAGCTACCGCAAGCTGCAGCAGGGAAAAATGTCCAAAAAATATTCTAGAAAAGTTTTATCGCATTTTCCCAGTCTAATTTAGCACTTTCGGCAAAATCTCGGGCATATTCGTAATCAGCGGAAAATTTCCGATCAAATACACCCTTTTAATACTCAAAAAACGGAAAAAAAATTTTTTCGACCTCCCAGGCCCATT